>JAADXB010000315.1:0-15804 GCA_023337495.1 Pythium diclinum | reverse complement strand
GCGACCATCGCCCTCGACGGCGACGGCAACGACATCTACCTCATGTCGAACGCCATGTTCTCACTGGAGATGGAGGACTTTCTGCGGCCGCCCACACGCTCCAATGCTGCGATCCAAGTTGACCACAGTCTTAGCCGTGCATCAGCTATCATGAAGGTCTCTCCGAAGCTAGGCAAGATAACACCGGCTCGGAAGACCATGAACCCCTTCTACGAGCGCACGATCGGCGTGAACGAGGTCTTCGAGGTCGACGAGAATGTCTTGGGTGGTAGTGATGCCTACCCATTCTGGCGCAAGACCGTCGAGTACACTGGCGAGAGCGGTTCCAGCTCAAGAATTCTTCCGAGTGGAGCCGTCCGCCGCCGAATGTGCTGCTGATCAACCTCGAGTCCATTCGTAGTCGCGAGATCGGTGTGCTGGGTGGTCGCACCAAGAAGGCGCAGTTCAACCAGACTCCCACGCCCTTCTTCGATTCACTGTCCACTACAGGCGTGCTGTTCACGCAGCACTACACACCAAGTATCCAGACCTCACGAACGATCCTCTCAAGCCTGTTCGGTGTCTTGTCGTTGATGAAGGATGCATCAGCCATCGCCAAGTACCCCAAGGGCAAGTTACGGCTCTATGGGCTGCCGCAGATCCTTAAGAAAGCCCTCAACTACTCGACGACGTTCTGGTCGGCCGTGAACCTCGGGTGGGAGGACTGGCGCGGATTCCTTCGCGCCAACGGATTCGATTCGCTGGTGGACGAAAACTCCGTACTCGACCACTTGACAAAGAAGCAACGGAAGTCTCTAACCAGTGACGACCGGTTCTCGTGGGGACGCCACGATGTCGTGTCATTCGACGCACTCGAGAACTTTCTCCAAGCTCACCATGAGAACGACGCGCCCGACAAGAAACCACTTTTCATGGATGTGTACACGGTCTCCAGTCACGACCCGTGGATAGTACCAGACAGCTTCAAACCCAGAACCAACTACTCAGCATTCCTGACAGCAGATAATACCAAGTACGTCAACGCGCTCAACTACGTGGACCAGTGTCTCGAGCGGTTTATCACGAGTCTGCGCCGCAAGGGACTACTCAACAACACCATCGTGTTCATCGAAGGAGATCACGGCTACGGCCGCAACGAGCATGGCAACAACCCAGCCATCGTGTCATCGTTCGTGTACGACGAGGGCACCCACATCCCACTTCTGATGCTGGCCGACGGCTTGTTGGAGGAGCAAGACAAAGGCCTCGTCGTGGACGAGCTCACGTCGCAGACCGATCTGCTGGCAACGATCACAGACCTCGTCGGTGTGAAGAACTTCATGCAGCACGGCACAGGCCAGTCGATGATCCGCAAGCGACGACCGGAGGCCAGCGAGCGAGCTGTGGTGTTGCAGAACCCGTTCTACGGCCAAACGCGGGGCCTGCGTGTGGGTCGCGACCTCAAGTACGTTCGGTACGGCTCCGGCAAGTACGAGGTGTTCAATATGACGAGCGACCCGCAGGAATTGTCACCGATTGAGAGCGGGAAGCTGGCGAAGAACGGAGAAGGCGGTGTTCACATTGGAAATGGCTTGCAGAATGGCACAGCCGAGGAGCTGCGTTTTATGGAGCAAGTCGTGGACGTGTTTCAGACCATGTACAGCAATAATGGGTTCATGCCAATACTCTAATCAAAAGCGGATACACGAGTAAATACGAAAGCATCTCGCCACCAACTCCATGGGGCTGCCTTGTTTCTATGCTGTGGTGTCTGGCAGCCACCTTTTCACCAACTGAACCGCGGTTCGTCGCACGATGGCTCTGTACTGGGCTTGTTGTTGGTCTCGTTGTCGTTGCTCGGCTTCTCGTCGTCGTCGAGAATCTTCAACACGTTTGCGTCGCGAGGCCCATTCGTTGTGGAGATCTTCGAGCAGCTCAGCGCATCGACTGGCGTGGAGTTTCGTCGAAATGTCCACACGCACGAGCATCTCACTGGTCCGCAGCTGAGCCATGATTGTTTTGACGAGTGACGCGCCGTACTGGGCAAAGCGCCCAAGCTCAAGCGTTCGAAGCGACGGATGCGATACAGCAGCTTTCACAATGGCCAACGCGCCATTCAAACTGAGTTGGTTGCCGGTCTGCTCGTCAGCCACAGTACCTCCTGTTAGCAAAACCCCACAACGCTAGAGAGTGAGCAAACGTAGATCGTACCACGTCAAGTGTGTGTAGTTGGCTGCAGCGCTGCAACATCCGAGCCAAAACACCCACTGAACGATCAGTCATTGTGTTGTTGCGCAGCTCAAGAGCCTTTAGGCAGCAGGCCCATGCGACGCCCGACACGATCACGCTGATTTCCACGTCTCCAAGCCCACAGTTAACCAGCGCGAGTGAACGCAGGGACAATGTGTCCATTGATAGAGTGTGGTGGAGTGCCGCGAGCGTCTCTCGCGATAGAAACGAGTTTGCTGGCGATGGTGGCGTGGTCGTGTGGACACTGTTGATGATGCTGAGCTCACCAAGCGTAACGCTATGACGAGCCAGGCGATTCACGGCCATGAAGCCTATGTCTCCGACGCCGTTGTCTTGGATTCGCAACGTTCGGATGCTTGGATGAGACTCCAGAGCCGATAGAATGCGGCGCGTGGCTTCTTGTGGCAGCGCATTGTCTCGCAGAAAGAGCGACGTGACCGATCGATTGGACCGCAGTGCGTCACTGAGAAGCTGCGCGTCAGTCAGCGAAAGCTCCACGTACTCAAACTTGCACTCGTGGAGATCAATCACAGTCGACTGATTGATGTCGGCAATGCGCTCGAGCGTCTTCCGCCTCATCAGCTCGTAGTGGTTACGCTGCAGACAGAACGCGATCTGTTTCTTGGCTATAACGGCCTCTTCGTCCTGGTTTCCCTCGAGACGAAGCGTTAGTATCGCGTGGTTCTTCTGGATGGCGGTTGCAACACTGCGCATGGCGTCATCTGCAAGCCAATTGCGCCGCAGATCCAGCGCCACGGGCTCTCCGTCCTTCGATGGGCAAGCCGTGGCGGCGACGAGGACACCGAGATCCTCAGCCGCATCGTCATCAATCTGGTTGTCCGACAAGCTACATGCATATCACATTAATAACCATGTCCCCTGGAATGTATTGAGGCAAACAGAGCGTAGCAAACCCACTCAATGTATCGCAGCGCCTGTGTGGTGTCTGATTCATCGCCACTGGCCGGCGTGGACCCGAAGTACTCGGCCCAGGGCTTCACAGCGTCGCTCTTGAGCCCGCACCGCGCGAGTGTCAGCCGTTGTAGCACGCCATTCTTCCGTAGAGACGCAGCGATGCAGCTCGCTCCGTGGGATCCGATGGCGTTTCCCGTGAGATCGAGCTCCGTGAGCGAGCGGTTCACTTCCAGGAAGTCGGCGAGCTGAACGGCGAGATTCGGGGTGAGCCCCGCATGGCGAAGAGACAGTGTTCGCAGCGACGCATCCGCCTGCACAGCCTCTAGTTGGGCGGTGAGGGCTGCGGCGTCGAGCTTACGTGCGCCAAGCGCTGAAGACGGAGCCGCTCGCGGCATGAAATCACAGCAGTGTGTCCTTTCGCGACCCAAACGATCAAATCAAAATCTGTGACGTGGTACAAGTGGTGTAGTCCACATAAAAACGTACCTTTTCAAGATCGATAGCCCATCAAAGATTCCGTGGAAAAGTGAAAGCCATCATTGAGACGCCCATGGCCATGCGGCTGCTAGCGCTGGTGCTGACGCTGCTTCTAGCTGCTGCAAGCTGCAGTTCGTCGCCACAGCACTCGCTATGGGACCGCGTCCTGGCCCTGCATTACCAAGGACAGTGGAGCGAGTCGGTGCCTCTCCTCCAGGAGCTGCTCGTCACTCAACGGGACAGCACCAACACGACCGTCGCGTACGCACTCGCGGTCGCGTACCACGAAGACAAGCAGGTGGAGCTCGCAATAGAACAATACGAGCGAGTGCTAGCGGTGGAGCCGCGCCATCTCGCTGCACTCGTGAACCTCGGCTTGCTGCACGTGGAAGCAAAGGACTCGCGCCGTGGCGTCGACCTGCTGCAGCGCGCGCTGGCCGTGGACCCGTCCATCGAGCCGCGTGTCGTACATCATCTCGCCGTCGCCTACCAACATATCGGAATGCCACACATCGCAGAGCAGCTTCTTGAAAAAGTACCGATGGAAATGCGCACGGCGCAGTATCATTTCGACCGAGGCGTGGCGCTCGAGAAGCAAGGCAAGGTGCGGACACACGATCTATCATGGCGCGCGATATGTAGCTCACGGTTAACGATCGTGGCGTGGTGGTTGTGTAGCTGCTGGAGGCGAATACGGCGTTCAATGACGCGCTGGAGAAGGATCAGAACTTTTCGTCTGCGTGGCTCAACGTCGCTGCGCTCCACCAAATGTACGGCACTTCCGAGGAGTCCATCCGCTGCTACATGGTGAGCTGTCTATACCCTGTGATTGCTCCGCTACTTCTCTGACAATGGATTTGTGTAGAATGTGCTGCGTATCGAATCAACGAGCAAGGGACTGCAGCTGATGGCCATGTCCAACATGGGGGCCGCCTTCGAGACGAGCGAGGACATCCACTCGGCTCTGCACTGGTACGACGAGGCGCTCAAGCTGACGTATGAAGTCGACTTCACGGCGCCTGAACAACCGCTCGAAACACGCGTCATGCTTGCTGTCCACAAGGCGCGAGCCAAGCGTACGGCTGGGATGTGGGGCGACCTGGAGCCTCACGCCGACGCTTTGATGGAACTCGTCGTCAATGAGCAGCTACGGCAGGGCTTCCGTCCGGGTCTGCCACCATTTGACACATTGCTCACGGCAGTAGACCCGCTCATACGACTGGAGCTGGCGAGACAGTACTCACTCAATATCGTCGCGCTCGCTCAACCTTTAATCGAGACGATCAAAGAGCCCGCTCCTCCTCCGCGTGGCAAGCTCTGTGTTGGCTACATCTCGTACGACTTCGCCGACCACCCGACGGCGCATCTCATGGAAGGTCTTTTTGCAACGCACAACACTGAGCGCCAGGATCTCGTGGTCTACGGCTATGGACGCGACGACAAGAGCGACTTTCGCCAGCGGCTCCTGCATCTCGTCGATGAGTTCGTGAATCTGGCCGTCGAATCCGTTGAGCACAGTATCCGCACCATTCGCTCACGGGGCGTCGACGTGCTCATGGATGCACAGGGCCACACGCGAGGCGGTCGGTCGATGATCATCGCTGCGCGGCCGGCGCAGATCGTGGTCAACTACCTGGTGTACCCAGGCACGAGCGGCGCGTCATACGTTGACTATCTGATGAGCGACCGGCTCGTGACGCCGCCAGAGACGCTGGCTTCGCATTTCAGTGAGAAGCTCGTGCTGCTGCCGTATTCCTACCAGGTCAACTACTACCCAGATGCTGTGGTGCCAGGTGGACGCTCGTCGCTGTGGTCGGACGAGCCACAGGAAGAAGGACGAGGAATTGACACGGCGGAGGCTGCTGACAGCGACGACTGGTTCACGTTCGTCAACTTCAACAAGATCGACAAGCTCGAGCCGTCGGCGTTTTCGCTATGGATGGCGGTCTTGCGGCGTGTGCCCAAGAGCCGCCTCTTGTTGTTGGATCCGACGAGGTCCGGCAGTAAAAAGAAAAAGCCGTCGACGAGTCCTCGCGGAAAGATGAAGGAGACGACCAGTGAGACCATCAAACGGAATCTGCTGCTAGAGGCGGCGGCCCAGGGCATTGCAAGCGAGCGGCTTCGGTTCTTGCCGCGCGTGCCAAAGCGCGACCACTTGCGACGGCACCGCCACGGTGGGCTCTTCCTCGACACGCTTTTGGTACGTATCAGAGTGACGCAATAGCTCACTGTGATGGTATCTAATATCGTGGCTTGCATCGTGAAACAGTACGGTGCCCACTCGACGGCGACCGATGCGTTGTACGCCGGACTGCCGGTGCTGACGCTGGCAGGCGACTCGTTTGCTAGTCGTGTGGGTGTGAGTCTCCTGGAAAACGTCGGGCTGCCAGAGCTCATCACGCACAGCAAGAAGGAATTCGAAGATCTGGCAGGTGAGCAGCTAGCACCACGGGCTACGACGGTTGGTATGGGCTCTAATGCTTGATGTGCTATGATTGATCCAGTGCTGCTTGCGACGGAACGGAGGCCGCTGCTCGACCAGCTTCGAGAACGGCTGCGTGGTTCTGTCAACACTCAGCAACTTCCTGCTCTGTTCCGCACGCGGCAACACGTCTCAACACTAGAGGAGGCGCAGCACGCAATGGCGACTCTATCACGAAGAGCGCATTCGCCTAGTGACTCCATGCGCACAGTACACCTTATCGTGGTGTGAGTATTATGCCATCCTACTCCTAATGAATGATTCGTTTGGTTGTGGTCTGTTTGGAGCGTTTCATGGTCCAAGTCGATTTGGTAGACGACAGGAACTCCACACATATCTCCAATGGGCTTTGGTATGAGCCAGTCGCGCGCCGACACCACACTAAACGCTGCGCAGTCCTCCTTCCCACTGAAGAGCCGCTCGGGCAGCGCGTCACATTTCTGCGGACGCCGTCCAAGCGAGGAAGACCACGCAACGCGCGGATGCCAGCGCACGGTCCCGTCTCCGCCGCAAAGGATGGCGGCATCGACAGGGTCACCGGCGGGGCTTTCTGTTGCATTACACTTTCCTACGCTTTCTGGTTGTGGGGATCAAAAGCGGACAACGCCACAGAAGTTGGGATGGATTCGTCCGCCAATCACAGCCAGTCGTTTCATCAGCTCGTGATTGGCTAAATATGCATCAAACCTCTGATATATGATATATGTAGCTATATGCGAACTACGGGGTGAGCTCCTGGTGTGTGACGTGGTGCAAGAGTGCGCGTGCGTGGGCGACTTCGTTGGCCAGTGAGGACTCATCGTCTTGGTCGACAGCGGCTGCGTGGAGCTCACGGACGATGCTGAAGTACTGATGGTCTCCAAGTTCACGCTTGAGCTGCATGGTGACGACTCTGGCCATCATGCTACACACACAAAATCGAGTCAGAAACACGTCATCGATAAGGGACGACTGAGGCGAACCTACACGGCGATGCGCGTATCACAGGCGTTGAGATACGGTGCCAGCACGTGGATCTGTGTGGATGTAGAGGAGTCTACGACGAGCGACACTAGCAGCGCTGTGACGACAGCGTAGTCTCCTGTCTGAGAGGCCACAGCGCCGCAGCTTCCGCCCTGGCAGCCGGAACTCGACACGCAGTGCAACGACGCATCAAGCACAGCGAGTGAGTGGAGGAGAAAGGCGACAGGGATCTCCACGGTAAGGCCGACATCGAGAGAGGCGAGACCACGCAGAAGTTTTGACGCCAACGAGTCGGATCCGACAAGAGCGCCGACCACTTCGACTGCCACGTCGCAGCTCTCGGTGTCGTACTTGAAACGTTGCGAGTCGAGAAAAGGCACTTCCTGCTTGCTGACGACCAAGAAGAGCAGCGTCTCCACCATAGTGATCAGTACAGCGACGCTCGGTTCGTTTGCAGCTACGAGGGCGTTTAGACAGGGCTGCAGCTCACGAAGGTGGTCGGCCACCACAGACTTGGCAGCCTAATCAACCAAACAAACCATACATAAGTACCAGAGAGGCAGAGCGTGAGAGGGTATGAATCATACGTACGCCAACGTGGACACGGCGTCTGGTGAAAAGACTCAGCACGTTAGCAAACGCCAGGCGCTTCTCAACGGAAGGCGACTTGGCAAACTCCCAGAGCTTGGCACGCGCGCACAGTCGGATCTCGGCGCCTTCATCGAAGCAAAACGTTTCTTCCATCTCATCTTCTGCGGGCCCTGCCCCTGACGCACCTAGCAAGTGTTCGCCTCCATGCGTGGCACTGTCAGTGCTATCGCCAGTCTCACCAGGAAGTCCGTACGCGAGTAGTTCTGCAAGCCACCGCTCGCCTTTGAAGCGGTCCTCCATTCTCGATGACAGGATCAGTTGCTGAGCTTTTCCCACGATCACATCCGCAAGACTTTCGCTCGTTGTAGGCTGCTGGCTCGTGGCGTGTGAGGCTACTTTGATGGCGTTGGCGAGCGATGTGCTGTGGACGAAATATTCATCGATGTGAAGCGTCGTTCGCAGGGCGGACCACAACAAGTCGACGTGCTTTTCCAAGAGCTCATTCTCAACCGCCGCGTGGATGACCTTCGCCACGGAGGGATCTCTACCAACAACGAAAGCAAGCGGCGTCTGAGTGACCAGCGCAGCAAAGTCAGCGTCGTGAAGGCACTTGAGCAGGCTCTCGTATGACGGTGCCCACGTCTCTTCACCCTCTCGTTTCTTGGTGCTCTTGAGCTGTTCGAGCGTGAGATCGAAAAGCACTACGAGTATCAATCGACGTGATGATTCGCTTCGTGTCGAGTAGAAAATCGCGGACAGTAAATCGACTCCGCCGACTTTGTCCAGATCCGCCAGTGAGATGGGGAGCTCGCTCTGCTCTGAAGTCGGAGCAATCGACTTGCGACTTGCGTTGGTGCCTCTTGCCTCATGTTGCGCGTACAACGCACAGACCACAATCTCTAGGATCTGGTCTTGCAGCTCAGCCTCATGACCAGAAGCCGTTGTGAAGGAAAACACCGAGCGCAGCAGGAAGCTCATGGTCGATGGGTCGAGTCTCACCAGTCGATCTTGGCGGTAGCCGCCGCTTTTACGCTGGAGCAAGGCGGTTAAGCAATTCGTAGCCGCCAGCATCCACGCGTAGTGCGGACAGTGACTTGAAAAGTCTGCTGAGTGGGCTGGTGGTGTCGATGTGCTGGCGACTGCGACGCTCTTGGTCAGCATATCTTCGCAGAGTCCGAACAGCCTTGTGAGCGGATTCACAGAGACGTTTAGATGCGCACTTGAGTGGCTGGTTGTCATGGCGACCCATGTAGACACTGCCTCGATGACGTCGTGGAGTAGCGTGAACGCGATCTCTCTCGCCAGTGCAGTGGGCTTCACACTGAGAGTGAGCAGTGATTCGAACACTGAGGAGTCGGCAGATCTGCTGTCAGCCACATGTTGTTCATTGAAAGAAGAGACAGCTTGGCTTGCAATTGACAAGACAACGTTCTCGTGGAGGAGCCGAAGATAGTGTCCCTCAGTGGTCGAGATACAGGCCTCGTCTGGGCCAAGTGCATCCCGCAGCTCGTACAGCTCGCTCAGAAGCTGGTCGATATCTTCCGATCGACATCCAATATGCTGACCTTCTACGTGATCTTCTATCGCGAAGGGGTCATGTTCAGCACGTGTGGCGTTCTGTGCGTGGTCGGTCGCCTGTGTATCGTGAAGCTGCTGGATCATACGCTGTGGAGCTGTGAGCGTGAGCAGCTTCACTGCGACAGGCCGCAACGCCAGCAGCGCCTGTGGGGTCAACACCGTACTTGTGTCGACTGGATGGCGTCCATGAGCTCGACGTAGCAGTGTCGCCACACTAACGTCACGTGGCTTGGGCGGCGGTGGCGGCATTTGGTCTTGAGGTCACGATGGCAATTCGATCTTGAAGAGTCGCAGGGCTCTGATTTATCCTCGAAAATAAGGCTAGTTCTAAGGCTATACTAATTATGTTGAGCTAGCTTATTTTAACTAGCATTCAAGAAAAGCAGCTGGTGACGCGTCTACCGTCACGTAGCTCCTCGTGAATGCGTGATCCGGTGATCTCGTGCTGTCGTGTCCATGCCACATCCAGACTGCGTGAATGCGACCGCCGCAGTCTGCTGCACACTGCGCAGAGGGTTGGTCGGCCCTGTGAATGCACGCCAGTCACCTTCAAGTGCGCCAAGTTCAACGCCGTAGACACGCTGAAGCGACACGGAGAGTGGACCACACAACTTCGCACGACGGCTGCCACGACCGCGATGAGCTGCTCATCAGTAGCAGCTCACTGGGCAATTTGCATCCAACCGCACACTCTCCTCCCTCGACCCGACCACTACCACCACCACACTTCTGCACCATGCCCATGCGCACTGCTGAGCTCACGCCTGAAGACGAGCAGTACCTCGCCATCGGCGAGGACCACCGCGACCGGCTCATGAAGATCCCCATGCTCTCGAGCTTCCGCGTCGTCGCCGTGTTCGCTTACGAAGACCTGGACGGCAACCACAAGCACATCGTCGGCGGCAACTGCGAGTGCGCCAACATCGGCGGCGCGCTGTGTGCCGAGCGCGCGGCGATCTGCCAGATGCAGTTCCTGCCCGTGAAGCGCGTGCGCGCTGTGTACATCGTGTCGGACGCCGACGTGTGCCTCACGCCAGGCACGCTCTGCCGCGAGTTCCTGAGCTCCAGTTCGCTGTTCACGCCGCAGACGCCGTTCATCATGCGCGCCACCAAGTGCAAGCCCTGTGTCACGAACCTTGAGGAGCTGTTCCCGTACCCGTCCGTCTACAGCCATGTGCTGCGCCACGACGTGCTGCAGTTCGGTCAGGACTTCATCCGCAAGGGCCTCACTGCTTCCGTCGCGAACGATGCGAGCGAGGCTGACCTCATTGCGGCCTTCAAGACGCAGCAGCTGAGCCAGTTGAGCGAGCTTGAGCAGAAGGCGTACACCGCGGCCTGCGAAGCCACGGTCAAGGACAGCAAGGACGACCTCTTCCCTCTGCGCAGCGCTGCCGCCGTCTTGTTCTCGGACAACACGGTCCGCGCCGTGTGGCAGCACAAGACGCTCGAGTACGGCAGCTCGCTGGACGCCATCTCCAAGCTCATCCCGTTCATCGAAGAGAAGACGGAGGACATCCGTCCCGTGATGATCGTGCAGGTGGACCAGTTCGGCATCACCCACGCGCCGTCGGCTCGTGCGCGTGCGTACCTCTTCGAGTATGGCTTCCAGGAGGTCAACGTGCTCATCCACGACGCCAACGCCACGCTGCAACGTGCCCACATCGGCCAGCTCGTCTTCGAGTCGCCTGACTGCATCGCTTCCACGACGGCGTGCTCTTAAACCCCAAGCCTCGGCTGCATCATCACCGACCGAGAAGCTTGCTGGTGCCCACACTGGATCGAGCGGCCGCCATCGCAGCAGCCGCAATGTCTATCCGAGTCTGGATGGACTGCAGCATCTTCTGAAGCTGCTCCGGAGTCGCCTTAGAGAACTACAGCAAGACAGTTTGTTAGCGTCTTGCTCTGTAATTTAGAAAATCCAAACGAGAATGAAACCAGAACGTACCATCATGGGCAAGATCTCCTGCAGGCTGATCTTGCCACTGTCGTCCCTGTCGATGGAGTGGAACAACCGCTCGGCGGCTTCCAGATCAGCGGTTCCGAACAGCGGTCGGCAGCTCTGGAGCATTTGCACCCATTCTGACTTGTCGATGTCGCCACTGCAGTCGCTGTCGTACCGAGCGATGACACCGGCAAAGTCAATGACCTGCTTGGTTGTGTAGTGCGGCCCAAATGGGTTGCTGTTGGGCGTCGAGCTCCCATTCGGCGTGGTTCGTGATGGTGAGTTTGGAGAGAGCGTTCCTTGGCTTCCTCGCTTACGGGTTAAGACTGTGGGGCTGCCCTCACGACAGTCGCGCGTATTGGGTCTCTTGGTCATGTCCGGTTGTGACATTTGCCGCTTTGCCTCGAATCGACTGCGGAGGTTTCGGCTTCCAACCGAGTCACCGGCATCCGGATCTTGCGTAGCCACGCTTGGGCTGCCGATGCCTTCGTAGAGCCGCATCTTTCGCTCGATATTGGACCTCACTGGGATATTATCCTGTGCTGAAGACTCCTCGGCCGTGACGACGAGTACAGATACAGAGTGCGACAGCTTCGGCGTGCCAGTTTCCAACGACGGATTGAATGTCGGCAGACACGGCGACGATGCAAACGACGCGAGTCGACTGCGAGTTGGAGTCCCCGAAAGCTGCGTTGCATCGTCGTGGTTTGCAAACGATTGCGGTATGTCTTGGTTCTGGGGCTGATGAAGCATCGGCAATGACACGCTCTGCTCAGTCACTACGACGCTCGCCTGCATAGTCATCGATACCGCTGGTGAGTGCTGGGGTTTCCGTTTTGGAGTTGATTTCGCGCCCGACTTCTTCACCAAATTGTGCTGTTTCATCTTCAACATCGTCGGTGACGGCGTCGCCAGCTTCTCTTGAAGAAATGAAGACAAGGAAACGTCGGGAGCAGAGCCCAACCCTCCGCCTTGACGCCTTTCAGCTGCACGGCGACGCTCAACTTCGATCGGAAAGTGGCGCATTGTACGCATCACAGGCAACTCGTGCTCGTTCCCCTGAGGGTACGAAGTCGATTTCTTGGTCTTTCGGTCTTGGAGTTTTGGAGATCCATCTAAATTTACAAGCGGTGCGAGTAGTGGCTTATGCTGGTATGCCGATGGGTTATGTGGTCCTTGGGCAAGTTCTTGCAACACTTTGGCCTCTTCGACTCCAAAAAGACCCGTCTGGGCTCCTGCGCGAAGTGATTCCTCTGTGGCACAATGATGCCAATCGGTTAGAATACAAAGAAGCAACCATCAGCACGAAGAGCGAGCAGATAAATATTCACGTACTCGAAAACGGGATGTGGTTCGCCAGCAGTTTCTCAGCTGCCGCGAGACTCGCTGGAAGCACGGGTGCCTCGGTCGCGTAGACTCGGCCAAGTTCCGAGTCACTGTCTTCCACATCTTCTTCAATAGCTCCTTCGCCCACTTTCAGCAACTGTGAGGTGCCAGTATTGCGTCGATCTCGTTTGGGTTTGCGTTTGACTCTTCGTAACATCGCACGTGCAATCCGAATATGTTGCTCTCGCGCCTCATGAGCCATGTGATGGTGATGCGAAAACTTCCAACTCGACGATGTCCCCCCACTCGTCGTCGATGGATTGCTTGGAATTTGTGGTGTCAAATCCCCTTTTGTGAGCGTTGAAATCGTTCCAAGACACGCGTGAAAAGGATCCCACACTTTGACGGATCCATCGAACGACACCGAAAAGAGCTGCCCGGGAAGAGGGAGTGCTCGTAATTGATTCACGCTTGCCGTGTGTGCTTGCCACGCGCAAGACGCCTCACAACTTTGGAGAATGCCGAGCTGCCCTAGCTCTCTGCGTTGTTTAGCCCGCCCAAAAACTGCTGCGTGTGGTGTGTTGGCGTCGTCCGCGCGGAGCTTGAGCACGCTGGTCTTGTGATTCACACGCAGCATTGCGTTATACTTGGCAGCGCTTCCGTCACCACAGCGATCTTGAAAGAAGCGGTACTCGAAACAAGAGCCCAAGCCTGCCTTCCGTGCGTGATTGGTCAGCACACGGAAGTCCCAGCCCCAAATCGCTCCATTCATGGTCCCGACGTACAGAAAAGCCGACCCGTGCCTCGTTTCTGGAGTCGACAGGATCGAAGTCACAGGCGAGGGCTTGATCGACGCTGGAGTGACTGCCGTGGACGGTCGCGAAGATGTGCGATGGTGATTACCTCCGACTGAGCCGGGCCGTGGCTCGGTCATGAAGAACACCGTGTTGCTGGTAAGCGATAACTGCATGATTGGACGTGTCTGGTACCGAGTCGAGTCACTTGTCGCCACATTCCAGATGAACACCACTCCACTCGCATCGGCTGAGAACAGGAGAGCAGCCGAGAAATGGAAGTGGAGTGCGCGGATGTCATCCATGTGGCCGTCGCAGCGCAGTACCAAGTAAAGCCGCTGGAAGTCGTAGATGTGGAGATTGCCGCCGTCGTCTCCAGTCGCCACGAGCTCGAGATCCTGAGAGTACGCTGCACAGGTGATGCACGAGTCGTGGGCGTTTTCAACAGTACGGAGAATGTCGATCTCGGCCTTCCCAGCGGAGGAAAAGGATACCGCGATGCGTCGGTCGTGGCCCGTCGACACGAGACACTGTAGCACAACGAGTTCATTAGTGACTGGTATTTGAATGTATGTTCAGAAGCATCGTTGACGCTCGTACCGAACTTCGAGGGCAGTAGCTGAGAGACGAAACAATTCCGTCGTGAACCACGGTTTTCTGCCAGACAGACACAAATATGTGGTCACGTTCAAATCCCGTAGTGCAGCTCAGTAGACAACATACCGTGAGTAAGATGGCAGTGATCGGGTTGTAGAGTCGAATAGCACCATCCTGTGTCCATATACCACATGTGAGAAGCGAGATCTCAACTCCTGTCGCGAAAAGAAGGCAACTTACACTGGTTGCGACGAACAGCTTGCGCTGCCGAGGCATATCGAAGGCGATCGCGCACACTTCCACCACTCTGATCGTGATCGGCTCCTCGACTTTGGCGCCGGAGTTCGCGTTCCACACCGTGATCACACCATCGACTGACCCGACAAAGTTGTTGGAGATCGAATTGAACGCAACGTGACGAGGCGGCGCCAACTCATCCACGTGCGTGACGGCATGGAACCGGAAGAGGCGGAATGCGCCAGTGACGATGTCGACCAGCTCCTGGCTTTCGTCGGACTTCTTGGTATGGCTACTCATGCCAATCGCAAACGTGTGGAAGTTGCACAGATTTGGTGTGACGACGTCAAACGATTGAAGCGCTGTAGCAGCATCGATCGTGTGGCCGTGGAGACATCGCGAGATGTCCCACAATCGAAAATGTCCACGTTCATCGCCTGTGACGACCACGACCGTTGACGATTTGCCTTGGGCAGACACAAACCTTGCGCCAATGAGAGAAGCTTGATGACCGCCTAGAGTAGTCAGTTGCAACTGCATTGTGACACTCCAGCAGTATGCCTGGTGCTCGAAGCCGGAGCTCAATAGCAGAGCCCCGTGGACGCGATAGTCCATTTGCTGAACGCCTTGAACGTGCCCTCGCAACTCAAAAGCCGGTGTGAGGCTGGGCACGTGAAGAAATGCAATCGTATTGTCGAATGAGCACGTCGCCAGGAGTGGAGTGTCGCTCTGCACTTCAAGACACGCCGTGATTCGATCGCGGTGGTGTGTTAGCCGCGTTTGGACTCGCTTGGCCTCCAAATCCCATAGCTGGACGCCTTCGCTGGAGATCGTCACGAGTCGGTTTAGTGCGATGCCGCACCACTGGAGTTGGGGAATGGGACAGCGGCTACCGATCTTGAAAGCGTACACGTACGCGCCAGTGGCAGCGTTCACAACGGACCAGAACGTAAGAACGTGGTCGTTGCTGGAAACCACGAGCCAGTTGCGTGTGGTCACGTACTCGACGTCAAGAATGGAGAGCGACGCGTTGCTGCTCTCCTGAGCCAGGCGAGTGACGTGGTTGAACTCGTGCAGAAACTTCATTTCCGAGTCGTACATCTACAAGTTCAGCGAGTGTTAAAAGCACTGCACTATCGAGACGTACACCATGCTTGTTCGATGTGTAGCTACCAGAATGTTGGAGCATTTGTTCTGGATCACGGCGATCAACCGCAGGCTAGGAAACGAGCGGATACGACGGATCTGGTACGGAAACGTTCTGTAATTGCAAGGCTGTCATCAATTTAGATTCAGCACAATCAAGAATATTGAAAATGCCGTACCTGGTGGCTGGTCCCACGAGTTGCTGGTGGTACATGCATCCGGAGACCGTCGAGCTTCCGAGTTTCTGTTCCTTCGTGGCAATCAGTCCGAGACTCACGCAGAACGACGTAAATTCTTCCCAATCCACAGCACCATCTCCGTTGATGTCGATCTGGTCAAACATCTCGTACAGCAGCGATACAAGTGCTGTCGCGCGACTCAGTCGTCGCATCTCCGGTCGCGAGCCAAGCAATGCAAGCAGCAGCAGCTTCGCAAACTCCTCGCGCGTGACGCCATCTTCGTGGAAGTATTCTTCGATCCCCAGCACTTCGTCGCGACTGAGTGCCGCACAAATGGACGCCACAGTG
>JAADXB010000314.1:0-15834 GCA_023337495.1 Pythium diclinum | reverse complement strand
GGGCGTTTGCCCACGGTTTCACTTGTCATTTTCACATTTGCACCAGCCAGTGGAACACCCCACACAGCATATCTGAGACCGACAGAATGAGCTCAAGAAGATCCTGGCTCCCGCTCTCGTCGGCGTCGTCTCGATCACTTCCCGAGCCACCGCGTGCGACTATGAAGTCCAAGTTGTCGTCATCGTCCAGTTCTGCCACGGCTTCGTCTTTGGGCTCTGACTCGGAATGTGAGACCGCACAACCCCCCAGCAACGAAGTTGAGCTCGGGTTTTCCTTCTCCGGTGGTGGATGGCTCATGATCTACATGTACGGCGTGGCCAAGGCACTGCGCGAACGAGAAGCTCACAAGAACGCGAGGTTCATTGGCACATCAGCGGGTTCTATGGCGGCTATGGGTTTGTACTTAGGCGCAGACTTCGACGCCATCCGTGAAGCAGTCCTAGCCGACTACCTACCCATCGCCCGTGGCAGTCTACGTGGTGCGTTTCGTGTGCGTGAGTTTCTCGAGCATGCGATGGTTGCGGTTGGAAACGTCCAGGCGTGGGAGAAGACGAAGGCTGACCCACGCGCCTGTCGGGTCGTGTACACCTCTCTATCAGCGATGAAGTCGCGACGCAAGAGCACGTTCGAGTCGCAAGAGGATCTCGTCGGCGCTTTGATGGCTTCGTGTACAGCTACGCCTATCGCCGGCTTCCCGTTTGTGTATGACGGTGAGTGGGTCATGGACGGCGGAGTCTTCGACAACCAGCCTCTTTTCACAATCGAAGACGGCGTCAAGCGCACGGTGACGATCACACCGAACGTATTCGACGCAACTGCCGACATCAAGCCGTCCCAGTACATCCCACCGTGGTGGTCGCTATACCCGCCGACTGAAGAGGATCTCCGCTGGGTGTTCGCTCTTGGACATGGCGATGGACTCGTGTGGTGCACTCGCAACGGATTCACAGGTCAGCCAGCAAACAGGACAAGAAGAGAGATAGCTCACGTGGTGAAAGAACCAGCCCAAGCCCACGTGAATCGGACCAAGGCGACGGAGTACAAGACCGTCCTCGGTCAGATTCTCGGCTACCCGATCTTCGAAGACCTTGGCAACTTCTTCACCTTCTCCAGCAAGATCTCCGTGTACACTCTGCTCAAGCTCGAGCTCACGCTGTGGATGCTGTTTGATATCTGCTGGGCGTCGATGGATCTGGTGTTGGTCTACTGGACAGCTCTCGTGGCGGCCGCACTGACACTGCTGCTCACGGACGGAACATTGGAGTCAGTCGAGGCCGAGTGCGTTGTCTTGTGCACCACATTCGTACTGGTCTGTGCAGCACGACTCCACCACAAGTCTCACGAGGTCATGGCCACTGAGCCATGGAAACAAGTCAAAGAATCACTCGAAGGAATGAAGCAGCACGCTGACGCCACACCAGCCAATGGCGTGAAAGGCATGCGGGCTTGTCATGAAAGGCTCTCAAGAGACCACCATGAGACCCTCGTAGAACACTCGCTGCTGTATCGGATCTCGACGCTCCTTCGTGTCTAAACCCACAAGCAATTTTAAGCAATTCAGTTCAGTATCCTTCACACATTCTCATGTGTCACTGAGGGGAAGATCCGTGACGCCACTGACGTGGCGTGGATCTCCTAGACCGGATGCGCTGTCGTGCGTCTGATCCTTCCCGTCTGCAGCCTGCGGGCATTCGAAGCGTCCCATTTGAACTGGATTGACCAAATCAGATGCAAAACGGAGCTGCAAGTCCAACGAAAGTCTCTAAATGGCTCTATTATGCATTTTGAACAAGCTAAAACAGCCTTTTTCAACGCAGAGTTACGTGGACCTCATGAGAACACCTGTGACACCCGATACGTACCCACATCAAGATAGTTGGCTTCACTGTAATTATGCCTGTTAGCCTCCTTTGAATATTGATAGTGAGGGACACAACCAAGTGTAACGCGATCCAACAGCTCAAGAGCCAAGATCGACAGGCCGATGAGCACGGTGGCACCGTCACCTAATTTTCGGATGGCGCAGAGACACTACAGCATTCCGGAGACCTCTGAGCGTTCAGAACTCGAATTTGCAACCGGCTTCCTACGCATCAAGGTCTCACATAACAGCGCATTCTCTGACTTTGGTCTCAAGTGCGGTGGTTATCCACGGACTGTACAATACCAATTCTTATCTTCTGTATCTGTATGATCACAGCCACAACTTGTGGCACACAAGCTGTGCAGGCGAATCATTCGAGGCTGCAAACACTGGATTTCGATGGGTTCGGGATGCTTTTTCCAATCCAAATGAGATTTACCTCTAACAATAGATAAGTCTCAAGATCACTTCGGTGATCCTGGGTAGATAGTCATTCAATTTACCTCTAATCACGTATATTCAAATCAGCAAAGGGGGTGGCGGGCAGTGGGCCACTTGGTGTAGAAACGGCCCTCACCTTTGCAATCCACTGGATTCCACGCGCACAAGTTATGTGGACTTGGATCACTGCAGGCAAAAGAGTTGTTGCCAAGGTCTCACTTCTCACTTCTCATTTTCTGCCTCGTGCCACACAGAATACAATGGGGATGTTCTCGCGGTCCAAGCCGCCGTCGTCGCCCAGCAAGACGAGCTCGAAGCTGTTCGCGCCAGCAGTGTCCTACGGAAGCTCGACTGCTTCGTCATCCACTGACTCTGAGTCGGAGACCGACACTGATCAGGATGAAGTCGACCTCGGCTTCTCATTCTCGGGCGGCGGGTGGCTCATGATCTACATGTACGGCGTCGCCAAGGCCCTGCAGGAGGTCGGCGTCCACCGCAACGCACGCTTCATCGGCTCATCTTCCGGTGCTTTGACTGCGATGGGTCTCCACTTGGATGCAGATTTCGACGACATCACGAACGTTGCAATCAACGAGTACGTCCCCATGGCACGAGCCAGTGTACGAGGCGCGTTCCGAATGCGTGAGTACGTCCATCTCGCGCTTTTGGCCGTGGAAGGCGTCGAGCGGTGGGCGAAGACCAAGACCCATCCACGCACTTGCCAAGTCGTCTACACTTCGATCTCATCGATGAAGTCCCGAAGAAAGAGCATGTTCGAGTCTCAAGACGATCTGGTTAACGGACTGCTCGCGTCGTGCACCGCCACACCAATCGCAGGGTTCCCATTCAAGTACGACGGCGAGTGGGTCATGGATGGCGGCGTGCTGGACAACCAGCCACTGTTTCGAGAAGAAGACGGTGTCCGACGGACGGTTACCATCACGCCGAATGCGTTTGATGCAAGTGCTGACATAAAACCGTCCAAGTACATCCCACCATGGTGGTCGCTGTACCCGCCGCCACAAGAAGATCTGCGGTGGGTCTCCCGACTCGGTTACGAAGACGGACTAGCGTGGTGCCACCGGAATGGATTCACGCGGGTTGGTCGGCGGACTCGCGCCCCAGAGCTTCGTCCCAATGGCGCGCAGTACGAGACTGTGCTCGGCCAACTGACTGGGTACCCGTTTTACGAGAAGCTGGGCAAGGCCTTCTCACGGAAGGGCAACAACTCGGTGTACACGCTCCTCAAGCTGGAGCTCACGATTCGGATTGTGCTGGAGGTGATCGTCGCGTCGGTGGATGCGGTCATGGTGATGTGGACAGTCATCGTAGTGGCAGCATGTTTGCTGCTACCCGCTCTCGGATCCACAGAGGCGTGGACGACGGAGAAATCGATCATCATGGCTGTGTACTTCGCTGTGTGTGCTGTCCGCGTGTGGCGCAAGACCCACGAGATCAAGAGTACAACGATTTGGCAACAGATCTACTCTTCTGTTGAAGAAATCAATGGTATCCGCGCTACTACAAACAGCGCTGAAGTGCACGGCATCAAGGCTCTACAAGTCTTCCACGACCAGCTACAGAAGCCACACCATGATGTGCTAGTCAAGAACTCGCTGTTGTACCGGATTTCAACAATATTGTAAGACTTGATAGGCACCTCAACTCACAATATATATTGCTTCATCCAATCCCTCGCTTCATACGACCTGGACATGATCCTTACGTCAGCTTGGTGTGTTCGTTAGGTTTGTTTTGCTGCTGCTGAAGCGCTTGCTGCCGCTTGCGCTTGGAAAGTTTGACCACGATGTCCATGAACAGTCCGTAGAAGATCTGGACGACGACGATCAGCGGCATGAGAAGCACTTCCAGCGGCGTGTTGTTGCGTGGGATGACTCCGTTTGCGATCGCGCGAAGCAAGTAGACCAAGAAGTCGTTCGTGATCACGTATTGGCCATCGCTGACACCGTTGATCAACGCCTGCGCAGCTGCATCGGGCGTCACCTCCGCTGACGAGCCGGAGATGAGCTTGCACTCGGGCGTCAGCATCGGGTCTTGCTCCAGGTAGCCTGGCGTGACGATGTTGCCCGGGTAGTAGATGCTCACGTCGATATCGTACAGGATGAACTCGTTACGCAGCGCCTCGGCGAGACCGCGAAGAGCATACTTGCTGGGTGAGTAGGAGGCGTATCCGATCCAGGAGATCAGTCCGAGTCCAGAGCTTACGAGAACGACTCGGCGTCGGCCTTCGCCTGGCAGTAACGGCGTCGTGCTCATCGATGGGAACGCTGCCTTGATCGTGTGGAGCACACCAAAGTAGTTGACGTCCATGACCTTGCGATGCGGGTCGATATCTTGGTCGGCAAAGTAGCCAGGGATCGAAAAGCCCGCGCAGCACTGCAGGTGGTCGATGGTTCGGCCGTGGAACTTTGTCGCTGCGTTGACCGCGTCCTCGACGGCCTTGAAGTCGGTCACATCACACGACTGCATGAAGACGGCGTAGCCAGACTTCGTCACACTCTACCGTTGAAAAAACCCAGCAATAATATATCAGGATGTAGCTTCTGACGCCCGTAGTGAATGTTGCAAAGCCAAATACCTCGATCTCGGCCTTGGCAGACTGAAGAGCTGGTAGATTGCGAGCTATAATGCTGACTTTGGCACCAGCCTCGGCGTACCTCTTGGCTAGGGAGAGCCCCAGCCCGAGACTGCCACCGGTAATGAAGACGTGCTTGCCAGCGACATGAAACCCCGGAGCTCTCAGCTTGGTGTAAACGTGGGACTGCAGGAGGCAGCAATACTCTTAGGTGAGACCGTGACTCAGTGAAGACGCTCTGACAGCAACAACGTACGCAGACGCAGAGAGCAGAGGCAACAATGGCGCTGAGCTGCCAGGTTGAGAGCGTCATTGGTGGTGACTGGCGGTGTGGTTTTGACGAAGCAGATTGGCGAATGTGGTTGGTTTCAAAATGCACCAAAAATGGAAAGGTCGCAACAGTGGTGGCAACTTGAGTTGAGGCTTCGAATCATCTTGCCTGGAGTATCCAAGGCGGAGACACGGGTTCTTTTCCCGGGTTGCCTCTTTGATCGTCTCGCTAGTCTAATCATTGGAGTGAAAATGATGAGTTCACCTTGCATTGATTAGTCCAAGCAGCTTCAACATCGATGACATACATTCGATTAGACAGGGTATTGGATCCAAAGATACCATTGAGCAGGTTTCCAGCACAGAAATCTGTGTGCGAAGCAGAGAACATTAGTTTCTATGGGTTGGACACTTGACATTCCCTGCGAAGTGTTGAACTTGAGGAGGTAGTGCGTTTGTTGTCTCTTCAACTCCACGTAACTGCAACGACATTTCATTATGGCTGATATTAGGCAACTTAAAGAATTAAGCTTGCAGCTCGTCCTTGACTTATGGACTCCATCACCAAGGAGCGATCGGCTCGTGTCCCATGGTGCAGCACTCGAGGTCGTCTTCATGTAGGATACAGCGAAGCATCGGGAACGCTTTCGCGTCATGGAAGACTGTACAGTTCACGTCACTGGGAAGCGTGATCCGTCGCAAGTGCTTGAGTGCAACAAGACTGCCGACCTCTGTCACAAGCGTATGGTCAAGCTCTAGCTCTCGCAGCGCTGTACTCGCCGCCAGTTTGCTGACGTCCTTGACCTTTGTATGTTGAAGATTGAGGCGTTCGAGCTTCACCAGCGACATCACGACCGACACGTCGTCGAAATCCGGGTTGCGAGTAACTGCCAACGCCGTGAGCGACGACAGATCGCGTAGAAATCCCAATGAGCGGAAGCTCTGCTTGTAGCTCATGCCGCTGATACTGAGAGATCGAAGGCGCGTGAAGAACTGGAAAACGTCGACGTTGTCTACCGTGATGTTTTCCAGGTGTAGCTCCACGAGGCCATCCGGATGAGGCGGCTTCTGCAGCGTGAGTGTCGTCGCGGAACTTGCGTGGAGATGGAGCACTTGCAGCTGGTCGTTGGTGCGGATCAGCCCGCGAATCGCAAACTCATCTGCAACATTACGGATGGTCAACGAATTCACTTGCAGTGATTTTTGCGGGAGTCGGGCAAACTGGGACAGGTTGTCGATCTCGAGGGTCTTCAATTCTGGTATCAACGCTAAGAACGAACCGTCGGTCTGTTCATTGTCCGCTGAGGTTGGATTCCACGACGTTAAGTGGATTTCCGAGAGCTGAGGCGACGCAGACCAATCAAACCCGCGAGTAGCCGCCGGGCTGGACGTGATATGGAGTTTTTCCAGCAGCGGAAGACTCGGAATCGTTTGATTATTGCCACGGACGGTATCACGCAAGTCGATTTCCTTCAGTTTCGTGCTCCTGGCGAGGAAGTTGTAGTGCAGAAGCCAGCAGTAACGGAACGAACACCACTCCAAGTCCGGCGCGTCGAGCTGGAAGTCCAACGGGTTGGTGCCTCCGAGCAGTTCCGTTCCAAGATGACGCAGTCGCGTCAAGCCACGAAGTGGAACGACCGTGTCGTTTAGCCACACGTTGTTTATGTACAGCGTCTGAAGGGCTGGCAAATTGTCGATGCCGACGAGAGAGTCGAGCGTCACACCGGCGATGTGGAGACTCGTGAGCCGGGAAAATACCTGGACTCCGTCGAAGTTCACAAACTTTGCACGCTTCAGACGGAGCGACTTTAGCTGTGTGAGAGGAGCCAGGAGTTCGAATTCACTGGCGTCTTGCGCGAGGTCTGTGAGTGAGATCTCCAGTGACTCCAGCTCTGTCAGCGCTGCGAGTCTGCGAGCTCCGGCGACTTGGACCTGGCCCAGTGAGAGCTCCTTCCACGCCATTGACGTCGGAACACGATAGAAGTCGGCCTTCCTTTGCTGCTCGTATACTCGCCTTCTCTGAAGCACAGTGAGTTGGTGGACGCCCGCGACTTCGCCGTTAAATTGCCACATTCGCACGTTTGTGACGTTCGGTAATCGCTCTGTTACGTAGCCCAACACCGCGTCTCTCGGTACAGAGACCTTGCGGATACTGTGCTTCATCAACGAATCCATTGCACCCAAATAAGTGCTGTTCTCGTATGAATCCGAGTCGAAGCGTTCGTCTTGAGCTGTGGGAGCAACGCCATCAACGCAACGCCATTGCGGCGGGTACGGCAGGCGCCACACGGCGCGTTCCACGACGAGCCGTCGAAGTGTCGCGAAGCCAGCAGAGCTGCTGATCGAGGAGAGCGCCTTCAGATCTTCCAGCGTGAGGAAGGCGAGCGATTGATCGCGCACGTCGTCACTGCCATCCACAAGCGTCTGCAGCATCATGCTCGTTCGTGTCTCCCTGTCAACCCAAACGTTCCGCCTTCGCGACCTCTTCCCGCAAGAATCAGGTCTCTGCTGGCCTTTCTTCTGGGAATCATCAGACTCAGACCAGAAAGTGCATTGATTACCATATTTTAGTACCCCAGCCACCACGCCGCCATGGCGCAAATGGCCACACAGACCCCCAAGGCGTACTCGCCCACGAGGGCGTCGATCCAAACGGCATTCTGTTGTCCTCGCTCATGTGGCCTCGCCGCTCGAAGCAACAGTGGTCGCCGGCCGTGTCGCCCCCCGTGGGCATGGCGGCCGCGGTGCTGCTGCGTGGAAGATTCGAGCGGCCCGTGGCCTCACGTGGAGCCCGAGATATCGAGTCCGTGGCCTGTCCAGAAGCAGTTGTAGCCTTCTTCGTGCCAGATCTCGTACAGCATCGGGAACTTGCCGACGACGTGGAACGGACTGCAGTCGACACCTGTCGGGATACCAATGGCCTCGAGACACGTGAGCTTGCTCAAGTCGGGGAGGACTGTGACCTTGGTGCTGTCGAGGCTCAGCTGCTTGAGAGTCGTGATCTCGGCGATCGGCGAAGCGTCCGAGATGCGGGTCTTGTCCAGACGCAACACCTCCAGCTTGGGTAGCGACGTCAGGATGGCCACATCCTTGAAGTCGTGGCGTCCCGTGAGCCAGAGCACACGCAGCTTCTTCAACTGGCGAAGGAACGAGAAGTCGACGTTGCGAGGAAGCGACCGCCATGTTTGCGTTTCACGCACGGTGAGATCCAGCATCTCCAGCTTGGAGCATTCTTCAATGGGCGAGAAGTCTTCGGCAACGGCGTCGACGAGTCGAAGCTCCACGAGCGTCGAGCTGAGAGCGTGGATGGCCATGAACGGAGGCGGACGGTGCTGCACGCGGATGTGGAGTGTGTCCAGTGACGCACAGCCTGCAAGCTCGAGAAGATGGTCTTCGTCTTCGTCAGTGAACGTCTTCATCATGAGGCGCTTGAGTGAACTGCCTGGGAGTCCGATCCACGAAAAGTCGCTCATTTGCTCGATCTGCAGAATATGCAGCGACGTCAAACTGGAGAAGAAGCTGCCGTCAATGACCTCGTACTCGGCAGGAGCAGCGAACCACTTCTCCACGTGGAGCTCATCGAGTTGCGTGAGAATGTTCCACGGGACCGAGCGCAAAGCCTGCGGGTTGGCCGTGAGCACAAGCTTCTTGAGGTTGGGCAGGTTGTTCATGATCTCCAAGTCGATGATCCGCGTCTCTCGAATATCCAACGTCTTGAGGTTCGGCGAGCCGGCCAGGAACGCGAGGTCTTGGACCGTTGAGCCGCGGACATCACACTTTTGAAGGTCAGGGGCGTCCAAGATCACGACCACGGGGGCAAACGACGCCAAGTAACTCGCGAGGAACTGGCGCAGCTTTTTCAGGTTCGGCAGCGACACGACGCCGCTTTCGATCCAGATATCCGCGATATTCAGATACTCGAGCTTGGCGAGATTGTGGAAGTCACTGACGGTGCTGATCTTGGTGCCTTCAATGTCGAGCCATTTCAAGTTGACGAGCTTCCGCAGAAAGGCCGCACTGCGGAGACGCGCGTCACACAGAATGAGCTTCTCAAGCTGCACGAGCGAGCCAAGATGCTTGTAGTCGGCTGGGTTCTCGAGCCGCGTGTTGGACATGTCGATGGACGTCAAGTTGGTCAATTCCGAGATCATCGCGAACTCAAACACGTCCGACCGGTGCAAATGCAGCTCACTGAGCGTCGTGAGACCCACGAAATCACTCACGCGCATCTGCCTCGTAGCTCTACGAGCGTCTCCTTCCTCCCGTCGTCGTCGGTGGCTACGCTTGTCCTTCTTGCCGCCTTTCTGGGTATCACGGATCGCCTGCTTGGGTACACTCCAGATACATACAGTATCCAAGAAAGGCAGCATGGTCAATGCATTCGCGAGCTCACTGTGCGGGATCGAGACCGACGAGATGTGCTGCAGCATGGCCGGCTTGATGCCGCGCAGGAACGTCGACTGCGTGTAGTGGCTCCAGTCCACGTGGTCGTCGACGACGCGTGGGAACGGCAAACGCACGATGCTGTGCGCGAAGACCTGCGCGCGCAGAGGCGACGCCGCGCACTCGTGGTTGATACTAGAGAGGATCTTGTAGTCGCGGTAGTTGAGGAACCCAAGCAGCACGGACAGCACGTCCTTGTCGTCGCGGAACAAGTCCACGAGCCGCACCATCTTCAGCGTCCGTCGTAGTGGTGGTGGTTGCTTCGTCCGTTGCTATCGTGTTCTCGAAGCGAAGCTGAGAGTAGGTCCGTTTGGCAACGTTGATGTATTGGGACTAAAATTGCCGAATCTACGCTTCCAATTGGCTGATATTCTGGCAATTTAGCTCCCCGACATCTCCGGTACCGTAATCCCGATGTCTTAAGGCCGAACATGGTTACTTCACCTTGTAACCGTTACGTTGAGTGTAACCTGCGTTGTGATGTCGGAAACTCAACGCACAATGAGTGTTGAAAGAAAGCTCGAAGAAGTGTAGAGCCACCAGGGTGGTGAAACAGCATCCCACGTGTATGGAAGTAGGTGAAAAGGAAGAAAAAAATTACTCAACGGCAAGACGATCCTAAGTGAATGCAGATGTGGTAGGCATCAGTTGAATCCTAACGGAATGCAGCTCGAAGAGACTCGTCCGACACACCCAGCTGCACGAACTGCTGTATGAACGTATCAATGCGAGGAGGGTTCTTGCAGATACTGTAGGCCCAGCTGGCAAGATACAGTTGTCCCGTGCTGAGGGCAACTGCCACCGCTCCGGGCGAACAGGAAAAACGTTCGTATTGCACTGCGCTGGGCCAACAGGAAAGACGTTCGTATTCCTGTAGGAACGCGAGAACATCGAAATGTCCGGCTTGAACTGCAGCGTCGATTCCGAGTTGGGTGGCAGGTACATCATACTCGGCGTAGAGGTACTCCACAAGGTCGACACTCCCAGAAGCTGTGGCGGCGTCTACAACTTCGGTTGTAAGAGGAAAGTGAAATATCTCGAGTAGCTCGCGCACCATCCCTGTATGGCCGTTCTGTGCTGCGCCCAACAAGGCCTCGGATGTCCAGAGTTGAGGCCGAAACTCCGACAGGTAGTTCACCACTCGACGATGGTTGTTTTTGGCTGCGAAATCGAATGCGTCCGATGTACAACCTTCCAGACGGGATCCGCGAAGGAACGCCACCACGTCATAGTGGCCGTTAGAAGCAGCTCGGTCCATAGCTGCGGTGGAGCACCCCTCTACGCGGTTGTCGTGGAGGTAACTCACCACGCCCAAGTGACCGTTTCCGGCAGCCCAATCCATAGCACGATGTGTGGCGACACCCAGCTTAGACTCGGTCAGCCATGTGATGACGTCGAGTTGCCCGTACTCCGCAACCTTGTCGAAAGTGGGTGGTGGTAAGGCGACAGTTCGCGTACGCAAGAACCACTGAAGAACGTCAAGCTGCCCGTGCACCGCGGCTAAGAACACTGCTTGCTCTGTGCACACTTCACCGCGAATGTCGCAGAGGAATTCGACAATGGACAGGTAGCCTCCCTTAGCAGCACCTTCCACGGCGGCAGCCGTACATCCTTCCGAGCGGTGCTGGTGAAGCCACTTCACAACATCGAGGTGACCATTAGAGGCCGCGTCGTCCATAGCCCGCGTCGTTCCACAAGTGAGTGCGTTGCGTGACCAATCGAGCCAAACGAGGTCACCGCGAGACGCCGCGTTGTCGACACAAACGCGGAGGGGCTTCTGTGGCGAAAACGGAGTTTCAACCATCCATGTCGCCATCGGCACATCAGAAACTTCAATGGCGCGCTCAAGTGCTTCGTGGTCGTCGGCAGCAGCAAACGTGTACCATAGCCAGCGTGCTAGGTTGACGTGCTTGCACGTGACTGCGACAACCAGCAAGGACGGATCCGGTGAGAGGCATCGACCCTCAAGAAGGCGTTTGACGCCCGACACAGTGCCAAACTGGACGGCCTCGACGAATACGCTCGGTCGCCATATAACACGGGGCCACTTCAAGAGCCAGTTGACAATGCACAACTGGCCGTGGCGAGCGGCAATATCTGCGGCGTGTGTGATGATGACATCAGGGAAGTAGCGACCAAACTCCTCGAACGTGCGTAGTATGCCGGCCTTGGCCGCCGCGTCAAGGGCGCCGTTGACGATGTACGCAACGTAGCGTTTGTCGATTACGAAGGACGGGGGCCGCCCGAGAAGAATGCGGAGAAGTCGCATGTTACCCGTACTCAGAGCGACCTCGAGTGACCACGAGCGATCGATCGGGATGAATGAACTGACATTCCACACCACATCGGAAAAGCTACCGGTGCCCCAAGCACGCGCGCAGACGACCGCCACTCCCACAAAGCCTTGGGGGTGGCACGCGAAGGGTGCGTTTTCTTCAACGTCGGTGTCGACGGCTTCCATAGGTTACCGAGGAGCACTTCTTGAAGGAACTTGTTCGAGTATGAAAGAGGAGGGGGGTCGGCAAAAGCAGAGTTTCCAAGGAGTGTTTCTCTGAGGATCTATAAGAATAAACGTGGAAACGCGCACAGCGAAGGAGGAGATCTTGGTTGGGTGGTGTCCCGTTTGCGCACGAATCGTGACTCCATCAACGTGACGAAACTTTCAGGCGTCCTTGTATGAGTTGCACCGTGCATGCCTTCAGCAATACAGTAGAAAAAAATTGTGTGCTCATGGAAAGTCAAACGAGTATTCAGGTGTTTACATATGCCTGACAGCAGTCGACCTCCCCACAATTACATCGAAACCACAGTTCGGTCCCGTAGTTCACCGTGATCTCTTCTCCGGCGGCAATGGCCTTGCACGTGACGACGAACACACGCGACTGGTCATTGTTGCTCTTTTCAGCAAAGACCGTGTTTGCCTTACACGAATGATTGATGAACCGGGAGAAGTTTCCCCATCGTTCGGCATCAATGTAGATGTCCATACCTGGGTGGTGGCGAGATCTTGCCTTCATCTTGAGGAGGAAACCTCGGTTCCGAGGTTTTCCTCGTTCCATTCGAACGGAACCGACGTACTCGCCTATGATTATCCCCTGGGGAAGATTGCGGTCGGCAAACACTCCGTAGCCTTCGACACGTTCACTTACACCCACGTGATACGGATACGTTTGCGATGGCCCATTTCCACACGCCCCCCCCAAGTGAGCAGCAGTTTGTCGCGCAGAACGTGTCGACTGTAGAATTGGGGCACACGTCGTGGAGGCACGTTGGCGTACATCGACAAAACACGAACGGTTTATGAGACTCAAACGCAAAACCTGGCGGGAAAAGATTGGTTTCGATGAATCGAGCTTCTCCGGCAGGCCAACATTCGGGGGCGGTGGGGTTCCCTGCGAAGAAGCAGCTACCAAAAATTGGCTTCCCGCTTGCTCTCGCTATCTCTACTGAGATCATGTCCGTAGTGTTGCACAGTACAGCAAGCGAACAGTCGCGAGAGGCCGTTGCGGGTGGGCCTCCAGAGTCACGCGCTGTTTCCTCGGGTTGTGCTGTTCGCTCATAGGTATGATGAATCTCACCTCTCGCGTCGGCAGTGTCGCCCCAAATATCGTCGAGTCGAAGTTGACGCAGCGGCCGAGTGGAGGAGGACCTGGTGCCCCGTGGTTCGCCGGAACCTGTCCTCATAGCGAAACGGAACAGGATTTGATCTGTACATGCTGCTAGTCCTTTGAGAGACCTTGAAGTAGCTCTGTTCAGGCAGCGAGGGGGGTCGTTGGTTGATGACTGGGATTTTTCGTGCGATTTCTGCAGAGTGAAATCGCTCAAACGCATGGTCCTTGAGTGATGTGGGCAAGATGGGGAGAGGAATTTCTCGCTACCTGCATAATCTGACAATTCTGTGGCACCACGAGAACACTTCCGACGACTGGCAGGTATCACTCACACTCATTTCGACAACACAGGTATTACCCTTTCCCACAGTCACGCGAAGTGAAATGTTCTCTCCGAGATAACCCACGGAATCTTCTGGTTTACAATCAAATGCCCACCCCTCCATCCCTTTCCCACCCACGCTTACCACATAGACCGGGTGCTCCCCCAGGTCACCGCCACCTCTCTTACTGCTCCACATCCTACAAACACGCTTACCATGGACCTCGCAGCCGTCGGCTTCATCTCCAAGCACCTCTCCATAGGCCGTCTGCCTGAGGCACTGCTCACCATCAACTCGTACCTGGACACTACGACTACCCTCACCATCCAACAAGCTAGCGTCGCTGGCTTCCCACGTCTGATCGTCCGACTCATCCAACTGCGAGAAGCCGCTGTCGACGCGAGTTACCTCGCCTACGTCTGCAACCTCGGCATCGACCGAGCTGCTTCAGATGGTAATCTACCAGTCATCGGAGAGTTCCTTCTCCTATTCCCAGGAATAATCGTCACCAACGCGACCACTGTAGCGGCAGAGCACGAACAGCTTGACGTTCTCCACTGGCTCCAACGACGCGGCAACCAAGTTCTTTGGCCGCAAAGTGTGTTTCGCGCCGCTGTAAACAGCTTGGACACGCTCCGTTGTCTCGCCCAGTACTTCGACATGACAGGCGATCCGTGGATCCTCTACGACGCTATTGCGTACTCCACCGACGACGTCGTCCAGTACCTGTGGCAGCTCTTCAACACACGCGGGCTTCTTTCCAGAGTCGGCGGATTTGCTGTGAGTCGGGCCACCCGCGAGCTGGCAATGTGGATGGTCAACAACACCACAGCCCCCCTGATCATTTCTATCGAGTTCGCCGCGGCCGCCGGCGACCTAGAGTACATCAACTGGGCTTTGAACGAAGCACCGCCTCGCGTGACGGTTCTCGCGACCTCCCGCGCAATTGACATGGCTGCTGCTGAAGGCCGTGACGACGTTGTGAGATGCCTCCACCGCCACGGATATACCTGCACTTCGACCGGTTTCGATGAAGCCTCAGCGCACGGCCATCTTACCACCGTCCAATTTCTGCACGGCGCCCAACAGGTAGCGGCCACTCCGAGAGCCCTCTACGGAGCAGCGACCAACGGACACAAGCAACTGTTTCAATGGCTCCTCAGCGCATTCCCCAACCTCGAGTGTCCCCAAGACATGTTCGACGACGTGTGTGGCGCCGGCCACATCCACATTGCTTCACTCCTTCATGCCACGCGTATGGGGGGTGGAGCTGTGAATGCCATGGACTTGGCCGCCGAAAACGGGCACTTGGACATGCTCGCGTGGTTACACCAGGCCCGGCGTGAAGGCTGTACAACGCGCGCTTTTGATGCCGCATCAAGTGCTGGTCACCAGCCTATTGTCGAGTGGCTCCACAAGAACAGGCTCGAAGGCGCCACCACCAACGCCATGGACGGGGCTGCGTCGAACGGTCATCTGGACACGGCTAAGTGGCTCCATGAGCATCGTGGCGAGGGGTGTACCGACGCTGCCATGCTTGGCGCCGCTCGTTCGGGTGATACGGCCACCGTAGCATGGCTCCAGGAGCATTACCACAGTATCTGTACTCAACCAGCCATCGATCAAGCAGTTGTCAGCGGCAGTCTCGAGCTCGTCACATGGTTTGTCGACGTGCGCCAAGAGGTCCCATCAGCTCAAGCTATAGAAAACGCTGCTACGAACGAAGACTTCCCCATGTGCGAGCTCCTACGCAAGCACAGCGCCCCGCCACCTCCTTCTACGTACGCTTTCGTCGCCAACATCAGCACTGGCAATCTCTACTTGGCCGCTTGGATTGCTAACAACTACCCAGCCTGCGCCGACATCGAATACCTCGCTTCGCGACGCGCCTACACCTGCTGGAACAGCGACGTCTTACAACAGGTATTCCACATTCACAGCAGCTAGCGAAACGCCCGTCCAGCACGCGTACACTCGTCGCGCTTCCACATCTCAGCTACTCCATCTTCGCTTCAACTCTTCAACACTTGAACTCATTCTTCACCCACACTTTTAACGTTCCCACTTTCCAAATTGTTTCTTAAGTTCGCCGAGCGATGCTATTAGCCCCGAACCGCACGTAAGGACTTCTTATCGAATATCGGTACACGACACACACCACAACCAAACACATACCCCTCACAGCGTGCACACACGTGCAGCAGCTTGGCTCACAGACTGCACATCACGTGCCGAGACACCAACCACAGCGTTACTGGCGAGTAAACACAAAATATCAAGCTTCG
>JAADXB010000313.1:0-15884 GCA_023337495.1 Pythium diclinum | reverse complement strand
TTTGAAATCGTCGAGGCTTAGAGTTCTCGGCTCGGATTTCGCCAAAGCCAAGCAGGCGAGACTGTCTCTGCTAACACCGTCCATCAGAGGTGCGTTTGCCAGCAGACTGAGTGTGTCGTCCCAGCGACGATTGGAGAGCGCAGATACGTCAGCATGCGAGATTTGCCTTGCGTAGGATACCCTCCGTAGTAGTTCCGCACGATCCTCCACGAGAAATCGACCAAGTCGACAAGCGAGCCACGCCGAATTATCAAGCGGTGATGCAGTTCTCGAGTTGGCAGACTCGATTTCCATGGCGACGGAATGGCGAGCCTCGATGCTGGAACCGCCGACGTACCAGTCTTTCTGCATTTTGTACAGCAGCACCGGAAGCCCCTTCATCTTCTTTGATTCCACGGTCTGTGAAAACGTGGTATGTGCATGCAAGCTCTTCTGTCCGTCAGCACGCATCCACGCTGGCGCAGTGCTAAAGATTCCTTCTCCAGAGAGAACCATGAAGGCGTCTTCTTCTGCCAAGCGGCTCTCCATGAACGCGACCGAGAGTCTCACTAGGTCCACCGTCTTCAGGCACGCGAAGAGCGGAATTTGCACCAGATGTGCCACCTCCACGACTTCTTTTCGGTTCACTTTCACCAAGCGAAGCCGAGACAAGTGATCTTGTATGGCATCCGCCATCCAGGCTTGAACTCTCGAAGGCGAGGCCGTCCAGTCTTCTAGTCGACGCTGGCCCTCCGTGATAGAGGGTTCTCTTGTCGTTATGCATCGTAGCAGTTCGACGGCAGCGAGTTGCGTGGCCGTTTTGACGGCGAATATCTGGCGCTGGATAGCCAGCAACAAGCGTGGGTCTGCGCGAAAGAACCGAACTGTGTTGGGCTCGACGTCGATGGTCTTTTGAATCAGCCGGAGAAGACTCGCGTTGAGTGTATGACGTGCCTTCGATGTGGAGTCGTTGGTCTTCAGCGTGAGCAGCAGAAGATCCAGCAGTACGAACGCACTTTGACACTTGAGATACCCGATCAACACGTCTGGACTTGAATCCGATAGCGTGTCCAGCAACGCCATTGCAAATGCAGTGGATGGTGATGAGACGTACGGCTCCAGTACATGGAGAGCTGACGCGATATCATCGGATTTCCGAACGATCCGACTGGTTGGCACGGCGCGGTCGTAGTATCCGGCTCGCGCTGCGTGCCAAAGCACATACATCAACGAGGATTCAGGTGTGGTACGGCCAGAAGCTGCCCGTGCAGTCGTGAGACTCTCGCTATGCGTTTTGTGCTCGACAAACAGCGATACCAAGAGCTTTGCGTTTGAAGGATCAGCGCGACACATCAAGAAGAGCAACTCGAAGCCAACGCCACTGCTGCCAGATCGAGACGCGAAGACTTCGAGCATCGAAACGACGTCTCGCAAACGCAGAGCCCTGAAATGTTCAGGACTTGACCGGAGAATCTCATTCACAAATTTGAGGAGACGCTGGCGACGCTCGAGTGACAGAGACGATAAACTATCGCTTGAATCTCCTCGAGACCACAGCAACAGAGTTCCGATCATGCGGTCGATCGGTAGTTGCTGGCTTGGCTGGTTGCCCAAGACACGTCTGGTAGCACATGAACGCCACAGCATTTGCACCAACCGCCACAGTTGGATAGAACCGTGGAAGGTGTTGTCAGGCTTGTGCGGCGTGTTTTGCTCGGTAGTCGAGTTCACGTACTGAAGTGATGGGTGATATAGAGTCACACGCGCTGTATCCTCGCACACGGACAAGTCGTCGGTCTTGGCGCAGTCGACATTGTGAGTGGCCATCTCGACATGGATATCACCGGGAAGATGATGCCGCAACAGGAAGTCGAGCAATGCTTCGACAAGCTCGTCTTGGGAAGTGGTTGGCCAAAGATGGGAACTGATGGAGCGAGCTTCATCCAGGAGAACTTGGAACTCGGCTGAACCATCATCGTCTTCAAACGACGCGAAAAGAGACCGCCATACGGGAGCCATCGCTGTGCGAACCGAAAAACTGAGGCTGGTGGAGGATTTGCCGAGTGTCAGGATTTGTGACTTTGGCGTCGGCCGGATAGTGGCTTCGCGGGGCTTCGATCGAACGAGAAGAAGATGCGTCAAGACGTCACAGACGAGGTGGAGAACGTCCCAGTTGTCGGGATCTTCAGCAGCTTCTGACTGAAGCATCGTCATCACGACCTGCAACAACTCCTCGTTTGGCAGTCGGTAGTTGAGATTGCGCGCGAGAATCAGGAGATTTGCTTGCACAATGCGATCTTGGAACTGTGCGAGTGATCCAAGAAGATAGGCGGCTTTCTCTCGGAAAAGAAGGTCCCGTGAAGCTTTCTTGTGTTCGGCAAGTCGAGCAAGAAGAAAAATAGAAGCCCGCTGACAACGAATGGCCGATTCACCTTGGCTGTGGAGACGCAAGAATGCATTAGAGTCACATTGCGTTTCGTCCTCCCACGAGACTTGGAATATCGATCCACGTACCGTGCCGTTGCAAGATGCGTGAAGAGAGAAATGAGAAACTCTCGCTGGGTGAAAATGAAGTCGATCACACCTGGTGGACGATCACACAAGATACGTTAGGCCTGCACTCCTCCGAATGGTGCGTTGCCATACCGTTTGCTGCGGCACAGTGTCCAAGGATCATGAGGGATTTCACTGGGACATCAGCGAGTCGACTTGTTTGCTGCACGACACAGGTGTGGCTTCTCTCGATGAGCCACATAACACTCCACCATCCTCCTGCACGACGTGTCGATCCGTTCAGCATGTCGATGCGACAGCGTTGCGATCGCGAGAGAATCTCGAGTGCTTGTAGTGCTAAATGCACGATCGTGAAAGCGTCCGAGCCCGGAGCCTCAATCATTTGCTGGTTTGTATCTTCCAAACGAACGAAGATGCGACGAGCAAGAAGAAGGCGAGTGACGAGCCTTGGGCCAGCTGCCCTTGCGAAGAGATCACACGGATCACAGGCACTGCACCCACGCTTCATCCAACTGCAAGTACACCCAAAACGTTCGGGTGCCGACTCACACGGGGCCAGAATTGTTGTCAGCAAACCCAAGAACTAGAAACAAAAAACGCCTTGTCAGCTCAGGGGTTTTGTTAGAATGCTAGAATATGACAAGGGACGTACCTCCTCGTAGACTTCATCTGTGAAAAGAGAGACGAGAACTTGGTCCTCGAGTGACACCCGAAGCAAATGCCGCTCGTCCGGCAGCTCGACATCGTGAATTGGTGGTGGTAGCGTTGGCGCCTCGTCGAACGTTGGGTCCTCAAGCGTGTGGCTGCTCACTACCGCAGAGCCTATGCTCTCTGCTGATGCGCGTGAAAACGAACCGAGAACGCGGGCTACGCCATGGAGACAACTGGAGCTGATGTGTGAAAGGTATCGCTGGATCCCGGAATGCTCGGTCGCTACGGCGCGCAGCGTGGCTCCTATGTGTCGCGCCTCCCCGTTGGTAAGAGACGTACTCAAGAGCCCCACGATCGCGTCAAGTCGACTTTTCTTCGCGAAATGGATGGACTTGCCCTCTTGTGTTGCGATGTCATAAAGACAATTGCAAATCTACCAAGACAGAGAACGCTATTAGTACAATCATACAGTGGAGTACTCAGTGACTGATTCTCGCACCATTGGGAGCAGGAAGGCTTCTCCTTTGTGTGATGTGATGCCAACACACATGGCCCCCACCATCTTGTCACCGTCAATGAGCTGTACCAAGCCGAGCTTGATAACAAAACCGACGAGCCGTTGCAGTACACTGGCGGCATCACGTTCGCTTTGGTTCTCCCCGCACAGCGAATCAAACGCACATGACAGCGCTGCTTGACAATCCACTTCCCGGAAAACGTTGGCCAGTGCTGCTCGCTGACGCGGGTCGTCATTTTTTGCGAGGAGTAAAACCATGAGCTCGACCGTTTGCTTCGTGACTTCGAAGTCCTTCCTTGTGAGACATCGTACTAACCGCGCGTTGTCTCGCAAAAGTTTTTGAAGCAGCGAGTAAGGAGACTCGTGGACTCGACGGTCGATCGCGGATAGTCGGAGAACAGCTAAACTTGCTGCTTGCAATGGTCCGTATATCTGGCAGTCGAGACCAAGTGCGAGCAGGTGATCGAGGTCTTTTTGCTCGAGGAGTTCACTGCTACGCTCTGGGTCGCTTTTGACATGAACAAGGATACAGCGTACTGCGATCTCAGAAATCAGCGGATGTTCGTCCCTCAGCAATGGGACAATTGACGTCTTCGTGCGGATCTACAGGATACGCATGAAATACATACAGATCAGTTGCAGCAGCGAGTCAATATCTATCTCAGTATAACGCACAAGTTCATCTCCGAGCTTGACTGGAAGCTCCTTGTCGAACCAAGAGCTCGTGGCCTGGGTCTCTTTCTACGGCACAGGGTAGTTCTGTTAGATGTCCTCACAGGTAACCACAATATCAACCTGCAAACCTGTATGCGCTGAGCCGCTTTCTCCGATCGAGATATCACCAAGAGGCAGCTGTGAGCCAGGCGCCCCACTTGTATCACATCTCGCTCGCATCTCGTTGTTGCCATACCGTACGACAAGGAGTCCGCCTGGTATGCATCGTAGCCTTGCCGTCTGTTTGACGAACGAGGTCCGCGTGCCAGTGCAATCTTACTATCGCCCAAGAACTTTGTCACGGTCGTATATCGGTTCTTGTCAAAGAAAGCGTGGGTGCACTTCCAGTCGCGCTCCATCGCAAGAGCGAGTGTAGCGGCGTCGCCCTCAACTTCAGCATGTGCGGCAAGCTTCTTCGAGATGCTTCCGACCAGGATATCCACTCCGTTGGTCGCTGAGAGTGGCTTCTGCGCGGTGGGCTGTTCTTCGTCGACGAGGCGAAGGGTCGATGAAAGCGTGCGAAAGACCCAGCCACGGTCGGAAAACGCGACGGTTAAAGCCCACAATGCTCGGGATGCCATGTGCTTCACGCGGATGATTAGTCTTTATTCAGATTTCAGCAGCAGGGGGTTGACTGGCACGTACCGATACGAGCGGAGCCGCGCGACGCGAGTACATCAACAAACGCTCAAAGAATTTGAGATCCAGCATAGAGACGAAGCCCATTTGCTGGAGGCTACTGCTGAGGGCAGTGGCGATATTTCCCAGCGATGACACATAGAGAACGACTTGGTGCTCAGGCACGTGCGATCGATCGCGGATAAACCTCTAAGACCGCAAGAAACGTGAGTATAGAGCCTCCTCGACAGCAATCGGATAGTCATGTACGTACCACAAGAAAAAGAAGAATCTGCGCCATCTCACCATGAATCTGTGGAGACTTGATCGTCGCTGCAGCTGAGAAGACGAAGAGCAGCTTCAAGTGGGTCAGGAATGACTCTAAACCATCAGGATCGCACCACTCGTGCGCCACCCAAAACTCGTCAGCCCGTCGCAGGATCATCTCTCGTGATGCGTCCACCCGATCTTGCTCCATTTCGGTCATCAACTCTTTGTACCACGCGATAATAGGAGCCGCATCTTCAAGTTCTGCACCGAATAACGGCTCGCCGGCACCTCCGACGTGGGTCTTCAACTGGCGACGAGTAAGCGATTTCTTCGCCCCCAAACGAAGAGCGGAACTGATTGCACCAAATGCTTTTGAGTACGGGATGCTCTCTGAAGGCTTCCAGAAACCTCCCCCAAGAGCCTGAAGATAAAATGCCGCAAGCCCTCTCGTCGACAACACTTGAAACTCCACCGAGCTCTCCGACACCATAAGCCCGTGCAGCGCTGACTCAATCCCGATTTGTTCCAATAACTGGGTCGCCGATGTGCTGCTGAACAACGAGATGACACCTACCAGCAACGGTGCTTTCCATAACTCAATGTAGCCCTCAAGACGTGGCGAAGCGCGCAACAATACCACGAGTGACTGGAGCAACGAGCTGCAAGTGCTCGGTGGTGTCGTGGACGCAACATGCTCCGCGCACAACAGTGACGACAATACTGACGGGTTTGGAGGCTTGGCAGGACTATCGCGGTCTTCGTGGAGAATCCATTTGGCCGCGATCACTGCCAAGTCGGATGGTTGTTTGTCGTTCCATATCGCCGACACAATGGTCACCAGCAGGTTGACAAATCGGCATGGAGCTTCTACCCACAGCGAAAGCTTCATGGCAGCATCGACGAGCAGCCCGCACGACTGGATCATCAGTATCCTTGTTGTTGGGCTAGTAGCAATCACCGCCAAGTCCAATAGTCGAGGCACCACCAAGTCGCACGCATCCAAGCACGTTTCTGACCCTATCGAAGCTTGTTGAAGAATGCCGAGAAGGGTCTCCGACACATCGTTCTTCGACACGAATCCAATTGCCGCGCCAGGCATGTTCGCTGTCCATTCGACACTCTTGAGCAGATCCAGCGGTCCTTGCATGCGTCGCGCTCCCCAGATTCGGCCTTGCGTCGTGTTGAGCAATGCGCAGTACAAACTTGTAGCCTTGGAGAAAGCAGAGAAACTGGCCGAAACATGTCCTCGACATCCGCAGCCACAGTACACTTCGTCACGCTCCACGAAGCGTTGGGAGAAAACTTTCTTGCGGAGTCTGTCCAGCACGATCAACACGACTTTGTCGTGGTCAGGAGAACGTCTCCACACCTCCGGCTGCACGAAGTACGTCATCCAATCATCACTGTGGACTAGAAACCCTTCCAGCGTACAGGCTGTGCGAGTAGCGATGATGGTGCAGAGAGCATCTTCTAGTTGCGTACGATGGCGACTCGACTCAGTCATGTCGTCAATAGCAAGCTTCAGGAAGTGTAGCCCGTCGACAGCGAGGAACTTTCTCTGAAAAAATTCATAAGCTGTGAGTATTCTGAAGACAAAATCATCACGGTTCAAACATAAATCACCTGAGGTCCATCTTCCGATACATCGTCGTCGTTTCCGCTTCGATCGCCTGTTTTTGCGGGCGAAGCGAGCGACAGGAGTGTGCGAGCCGCAACGTCCGCGACCTTTTCTTCTGCGGGGCTTCCACGAAACTTGATCACTTCGTTAAGCAGTGCGATATTGTTCGCTGTGATTGTTGAATCTGCTCTTGGAACCTGTGGAAGCAAACTTTGCAGGAAGAAGATGATATCTGCACGGGTGTAGACCAGGCCCAATCCCCAAGCGGCAACCACTGAGCTGAAGTTCCGACCGAACGGAACACACTTCCACGGCTCTTCGCGCTGGGATGCCAGGCATTGAACAAGGAACCGAAGTCCTCCGGCTGACACGAACGCGTGTAGTGCGTCTTCGGACGCTGAGCAGACGAAGCGGTTGATCGCGGTCAACGCATTGTGTGTGGGAGTGACGGCTGCTTGGTTCTCGATATGCAGCCACTCGATCGGATCAGCGTGGATGCGAATTGTGACCCGGATAGCAGCGATATCCACATTTTTCGATAGATGGAAGCCAATGGATATGGAGCGCGCCTGCGGATGCGTGTTCACGACTGTGGTCGGCGAGGTGAAATCCATCTTCTCATGAAGCCATTGCGCGTGAAGAACATTGACTCCAATCGCACATATAACGTTGGCCCTCTTCGACGGCTTCATCATATGTGAAAACTGGCGGAACGCGGTGGTTGCATCCTTCTCAGCCAGTTGCAGCTCGTCTTCCCATCGCGAGCCAATTGTCTGAAGATCAATTGAGTGACGAACATAAACATACTCCAAAGCGATTGAAGCATCTCCATGGAAGATATACCTAGGATCAAAACAGATTAGGAAATGAGCGACGCATTTCAAAACGCAGCCTATGACAACCCACGTACCAGTTTGTACTCGGCGGAGGCATCATATCTGGTTGATCCCAGCGAGGTCGCTTGTACAAGCCGTACACACTCGCCAAAAGCCTTGTTTGATGAGTCGTGTGAACAGAGTGTCTCCCACTTACGCTCAGCCTTGGTAATCCATGCGACTTTCTTTCAGCGTTGATCGTGTCGAGATCACATACTTTGAGTCCAAACGCTCGCAAAAACGCGTCATACGAGTCCGATGACCAGGAGCGTGTCTCGATTTCTCGCTTCATGAGCACAACGTATCGTTGAATTGTGGAGCTGGCACTTTCGGCACTGGCACTGGCAACCATGTCGCTGATCGACAGATTGACTTGGGCGGCTTTCTTGTTAAGGAATCTGATGAAGGCTGGCAGGAACACGTCCGAATCGAGCAGCATCCCGCGAAGATGACAATCTTGCGGGATCGATCCCAATCGGTCTTCAACTACTACCCATGACGAGTAGTCCTCGATCGTGGGGTAAAAGAAGAGCTCCATGCGCCGCCACGCGCTCGGGTCGAGCGTTACCAGTTTCTGGATCACCCACTTCACCCGCAGCTCTCGTGTAGGAAGTAACTGCAGCTTCATGTCTCCGATCGTAGCAAAATGCTTCTGCACCAGGAAGTAGAGCACCTCCAGCGCGTCGGCGAGCGAGCGCTCAAGTTCTGTGAACGACTCTGTCGGGATGCTGCTGACGATTCGACTCAGGATGCTGCGTTCGTTGTCTGATAATCTGAAAGCCCGCTTCGCACCAATCTCGGCGAGGCCCTGGAAGCTCGGATCACCTGCCGTCTCGATGATCTCCAGCCGCGTCATCGTCAACTTCGTCCATCCAATCATATCTGCCGCAAAATTCAGCGCAGCTTCAAAGACTCGCAGCTGGGCTGCGCCTCCAGCAACTGACACTTGAGAGAGATCCTTCATGACGCACGACACCAGAGCCTCTTGAGCGCTCTCCCAGTTATCGTTTGACCAAGCCGCAAGCTCTTCCTCAATACCGAAAAGCGCGCCGTTTAGCCTCGTGATGGAGTGGTCGATACCGTAATGACGAAAAGCAGCCTTAAACTGGGCCTGTGAAACCAGGACCTCAGTAATTGGTCTGCCAGCGAGTGCTGGTGATTCAGTCGAGTCTTGTTGTTCATTTGGGCGAGATTGCGATTGAGACTGTGACGCCGAAGCCAACGCGGTCTTGAACAGATCGACAATGAAGGTCATAGCAGCTTCAGCATAGGATTCTGAGCCATGAGCGATGTGCCGACGCGGAGATTTCGCGATTGGATCAGGTTCAGCAGTTGGACTGTCTAACTCGATCGGCTCGTCGGGGACAATTTTGACTTTTTGCTCTTCAATATGGATCGGCTGCACACCTTTTCTTTTGGATTTCACGACCGGATCACGTTTTCTCGTGGCTGGTGCTGGATTTTCACTCTGTGCGACGCCAGACTCTGAAGGTGGCTGGACTGGAACGATTGCTGGAGCTGGAGCCTCTTCGGGGTCGTGCTGACCGTATTCTCGATCGTCATCTTCCGTGAAAGTGGATACCGTTGGAACATAATCTGTCTCAGCACCTTCCTTCATGAGGACAGCTTCAATGAGCTCGAAATCTCCACCTTCGACTTGAGCGTCCTCATGTGTTTCACCGACTTCCTTGGAGAGAGAAGAAATGGAGGTGCTGGTTGGAGACGAAATGGTAGTGTTCGCCGCAGTCTCCACTGACGTAGGTGCCTTCGACTCGACATCCTCATGCTCTCTATCACTCGTTGTCGCACCGTGAAGGTCACTGGGCGGGGCAGCATTCTTCTTTACGTCGCCAGCACGAGCCTTCTTTCCAAGTCCCGTGTGAGCTTTATTCGATGCTCCACTTGACAAGACGAGCGTGTTCTCGTGTCGACTTGGTACAGCCGCAGGTGTCGTTTTTGTCGGGGCTTTTACTGATCCAGTGGGAGGTTTGGAGTGCATCCTCACATCCGAGTCCGAGCTTGGTGGAGGGGCTACCACGGGGTGCTTCTTCGGAGAAATCTCTTCGCGTCTCTCACTGTGATTCGCTGGCTGGATACTGTTGTGAGCTGGCCATGGCGTCGATTTCATATCTCCACCAGAACTCGTCGTGTTGATCACTGGAGGTTGAATCGCTTCTTTGACCTTCTGCGCGAGTGGTTCCACTGGGTTGAAAGCTGCACCGTGGACCTTGTCTTGACGGCTCCTTGTTTCTCTTCTTTGAGCACCTCCATAGACAAGCTGAAGCTCGGCGCTTCCTGCGACCTTCCTGAAACCGAGGCTAAGCTTACGCAGGAGTGGATCGAATCGCATGTGATCCGCACCGTCGCCCTTCGGCTCCTGCACAATAGTCTTGAATATGGTCGCGGTGAACTGCATCGCGTTGGTGCTTCGACCGGCGAACTCGCCTTCGACGACATGGGCGACTACGGAAACGCTTGCGTCTCGAACCTCACGGATGACAATGTCGCACACAGTCCCATCGCCTAACGTCCTGCGACTCAGCTTTGTCTCCATGAACTGCGGGACCACGGGCGCCGGTTCTCCTGGCGTTGTCTTGCTTGAGTCCACTCGCGTGGACTTGGCTACCGCGGTCGCTGAACGTTTCGTAGTGACACTACTAGCACGAGGCGGCTTCGTATCGCTCAGAGCGCTCATCTCGCGCTGCTTTGGAGGCAAAGCCGTCTTCTCGAGCGTCTGCCTGGTCTGAAGCGGAGGCGACGGCGTCGCGGCCGTGGTCGGCGAGTGGACTGCTACGATAGCGAGCATCTGAAAGCTGGCGGGGTCCACATTCGCCTCGTCGCTTTGATCAATCGGCACACGAAGAGCTGGGTGGTAGAACACATAGGCGCGCTTGTGCGGCAGCGGATAGAACTGGTCCACGAGCGCCCTCGCATCTGCGAGCGTCGCGCCACGCAGGAACTCGAGCGTGCCCAGTGGCTCAGCGGGAGATCCGTCGGTCCGCCAGCGCTGGAGCGGCTTGCTGATCCACACAAGCTCCCGCCGACGAGACTCGTGGTGTCGCTTGTACACAGCAGCACGCGGCGGAGACGGCGAACGCCGCGCTTCGGCGCTTGACGTTGCATCGGCTGCGTGCTTGGGAGGCGACCGCCGCCGAGGGGACACGTCGCCACGCGCCAGACGCCCCTGTAGCGCATGGACTTCGTCGAGTGCCGCGAATACGGCGGCGTTGAAGTTGTTGGCGTTTTTCACGTGAGAAGCGTTGGCGTTGGATTTGTTGGATTTGTTGGCGTTGGCGTCCATGGTGGCGCCGCGCCGTCCGTCTTCTCTGCCAACTTCAATCCTGTTCTGCCCGCTCGTGGCGGAGGATCTGGCAGCATCGACACTTCTGATTGGCTAAAACCCTTTCCCAAATTGATGGCGGACGATGCCAGAGTGATGGTCAATTTTGCCGCCCTCATTTCCGTCAGCTGGGACCGCAACGCCATCATCTCTCGAGTCAAGGAAACCCAAGGGAAAATGGAGAGGAACGCGTCGCGCGACGCCGTGAAGAGCGAGCCAGGCGTCGAAAATGAAAGCCACGGCGCCTCCGCTGGAAAGAGAGACCACCTGCGCGCGCTGTTGGACCGCGCGAGAGAGAGCCGCGGAGTGCAACGGCCAGCAACAGCCGCCAATGCGTCTCCAGGGGTGACGACAGCGGCAACGACGACGACGGCGGCGTCGCCGCAAGTCAAGCGCGAGCCTTCGCCTGTATCCGACTCAGGAAGGGAGGCGACGTCTCGCTCGAATCGTGCCAGTGAAGCCACTGCCACGGCTCGTGTCGTCCGTCTGAATGGATCGCGTGACGGCCGCCATCCAGAGCCGCCGGCGTTTCTGCCGACGCCACGCGGCAACACCAAGCAACCGCCACCACGTGAAGCTGCGCCTGCATACAAGCCAACGACATTGTCGCCCATTCCGAGCCAAGGCGGATTGCTTCCGACGCCGACCGCGCCATTGACTCACAAGCAGCCACACGTGACGCACTCGCACGACGGAGAGCCTCAACGGTTTTCGCACGCGTCGCACGCGCCACCACCAGCCGCCGTGCACACGCTGATGCACATGCCGCCACAGTCTTTCGCTGCCCCATCGTACGCCCAACACCACCCACAACACGTCATCCCAGCGGCGCACGTGGTCTCCGACGGACACGTTGTGTACACGCCAGCTCCTACCTCTCACCACACACCAACGTGTTCCTGCTCCCATGGATACACTGCGGTTCCCAATCATCTTCCCGAGAGCTACGATATGAGATGGCACCACTACCAAGCGAGTGCGCCGCCCTCACTGACCATCCCAATGCAGTACCACCACCCGCTTGGTCACCTTCACCACCCAGACGATCACCGTGCCATTGCTGGCCACTACGAGGACTCTGGCGCTGTAGCACAAGCTGTAGCGACTCAACTTGATCGTGCACTAGCCGCGTCCATCTCTCCGACGATGAGTTCGACTACCAGCTCCACGGACGCGTCCATTTCGTCCGCCAGGATACCTGGTGACCACAACAAAGGCAACCGAAAACGGATGCTGCAGCCACCATCTTCGAACAATATTGCCACTCCGTCGAAGAAACCCGCCAGCAAGTCCAGAGCAACCAAGGCGGACGTCGACATGTCCAATCGATCTGTATCGCCATCTTTGGACGAGTACGAGGACCACGAGCTCCACAGTGACTTCGTGCACACTGTCCACATGCTGATTCCGGCGGACTCGTTTGGCTGCTTGGTTGGCCCTCGAGGAGACATCATCAAGCAGATCAACGCGGCCAGCGGGTGCACTCTTTCGGTTCGTGATGCCAGCTCATTTCCTTTCGTCGAGTTTGACCGCGTCCTTCGCTTGTACGGGAAGCCCAAAGGTATCTGTCTCGCGCAACGGCTTGTGATTGAACGTATCCGCAAGTATCGTGAGCAGAAGAACGATACCAGCTATGTGAGCCTCGCTGATGATCCGCTCGTCCCTCTTGGCGAGAACTTCGTCACAAAGTCTATTCAAGATGCTGTAGCATCCAGCGCGGATGACGAAGACGAAAGAGAGGAGGACGCCATTGCGGAAAGCGGCCAGCTACGGTGGCTAATCCACGTCGACAATGTTGGAAAGATCATGGGATCCGAAGGTCGCATCCTCAAGGGCATCGCACGAGACACCAACACTGCCCTGAAAGTGTCTCCGATTCGTGAGATGGCTCGGGGAGGTTCCGAGCGAACTGTGATCATTTCTGGCGCGCCTGATGACATCAAAAGAGCACGCGCTGTGATCGAAGAGAAAGCTGGCGGTCGTCTTGAGACTCGCGGGGTCAACGTTGGCAAATCAGGCCAGTACTTCGTCGTCCCCCACTACGTGGCCGGATTTCTCATCGGTCCCCAGGGCTCACGCATCAAGAAGATACGAGAAGACACTGGAGCGAGGATTCAGATCCCGTCTCAAGACGAACTGCCACTGGGATACCGAAACCGCACTCTGCATATCCAAGGACGGACCGAACAGGTGGAAAAAGCCTGCGCCAGCATTCGTCGCCGTCTTCAGTCATATCTTGGTTCAGCGGACGCAGTAGCATCTTCTAACGACGACGAAGTCGCTTTGCAGCTCCTCCTCCCCATCCGAATTTGCAGCTCTCTTCTCGACCAGCGGGGACGGCTGATTCGAGAAATTAACGATAAGGGTGGTGCCCATGGTCGCTTCCTGCAAGCTCAAGACGAAGATCACCGTGTGTGTGTGTGCTGTATGGCGACATGTCCAAGGTCTTCCGAGCGCAGCGACTGGTCCTTCAATTTATTGCAGGCGATGCAATCGCCAACAAACGCTCTGGTACGGGAGGTGCTCCACCTCGAAAGCGAAAACGGGTGGATCGTGTTGACGACGAAGAGGAAGAAGAGGACGACGACGATGTGATTGAAGACAGCGACGACCTCGAAGATTCTGATGACGACGTACCTACTCAGTCCAACAGAGGAAGGCCGCGGAAACGCCGCCCAGTCGAAGAGTCTGGTCGAGTGGTTGTTCACTACTCGGATCCAAAGTCCAGCAGAGCCCCTGCTCAACGTCGAGGGGCGTCGAACCCGCGAGCAAGGGCGCAAAGGGTTAGTGGACCCCAAAGCCGCAACAAGCGACGTCGCTGAGCTCTACCGTGTGCATGCACACTTCGTGGCTGAAGAGTGTCGCCAACGCCGACACGAATGGGAAGCTTCGTGTCCGCTATCCAGTTCGCTGTGCAACGAGCCGGGTGTGGACGTAAGACATCCGCCCACTTCGAGGAGCCGCTTTGCTCTCCACTTGTCGACTCCATTGTCAATCCATGGTTCGTACCAGTGGTTATGCTGATGGTGGCATGTGAGCTGTGCTTGACCTCAAGGCCACGATCTTTCAGCAACTGGCATACGCGTCATGATACCGTGAGATTCCAGTCGTCGCGCGTGTGAAAAAGGTTACTTGCGGATGATTGATTGTCACGCTTATTGACCGAAATAGCACTTGCCCCAGCACCAATCCGACATCCGCGTATGGAGACGAGTGGCCAGCCAGTGAACACTATATCAGCCGATCAAGCCCGACGTCCCCAGCATCATGGCCCACCTCAGTATGTGCAGATCGCAGTCATCTACGTGAGACTGTTCGCCTCTGACTTTATTGTCGCTCGCATGCTTGAATGGCACCGTTCTATTGCGTAGGCGAGCGCCACGAGTACGCCAAGCGCCGTCGCGACGAGCTGATCCGCGATCGCTCTCTGGCACTCGCGATTCGAACGGGTTACCCTGAGACTTTCCACCAATCCAAGCCATCGCGAACAGCACTGCCAGTATCGACGCTGGCAGCAGTCGAGTCTCAGATATCTGTGAGTACATGCCTCTACGTGAGCTGGGTTTTGGTGACGGCGATTCACCCCATCATCTTGGTCCAGGAGACGAAGAAATATTCCGATGAAGATCTCGCTGCAGCGGTACGTCGCAGTTGACTACCGACTTTACCTATCCATTTGCAAAACTGACGGTGCGTGGTGTTGTTTCAGCAACTTCGTTGCCAAGAACGACTAAAGAGTGCTCGTGAGAAGGACTCGCGCGTGCGGCGCCTTCACCGTGAGCAAGAGCAAGAGCTGCAAGCGCGTGACCAGTCTTCTGCTGCGGACGCTGCTGCTATGGCCGCCCAGCGTATTCGCGATCGCAAGGACAAAGAACGCCGTCTGGAAGAAGAAGAGATTGACCTGCTGATTTCCCAGCAGACATCGTCCATCAAGGCCATGAACATCGCGCGAATGCTCTCACCGCGATTCGAGGAACGGGTCGAGTTCATGCCGTCGGTGACAAAGTATTCATCCGAGGAAGAGCGTGTCGTGAACCTGCTCACCAACCAGCGCGTGGGTACGTTCTACCAGTGAATACCAACTCAACTTCTTCTCTTTCAACCCTTGTTCTATTAGAAATTTGCCCGGAGGCTGTGTTTACTTTTGACGAGTGCGTTGCCGTATTTCGTGTGCTGTGTCTCACGCCGATGGCGATCGCGGTCCGGCTCACGAGGCTCTAGCTCGCGCGTGTAGAAGTCGCGTTGCTGCTGAGTAGAGAAACGACTGCCCATGTACAGTTTGTACTTTTCGGGCTCCGTCATGCTGTCGCTGTGAGCCCATTTCTCAGCCAGAGCCGCCATTTTGTCCGGTGATCCACCGTGAGTGGGGCGAGGGAAGAGCTGCTGCGTGTACTTGCGACAGAGCTTCTGTGTGACCTGCAGAAGGCGCTGCTCCAGTTGCTGCTTCTGCTCCTTAAGTGCAACCGTCCGCGGATCTTCTGGTTCAATGACGATTCGCTTGGTCTTTCGAAGAGCCACAGGTGATTCTTGTTGATGGACGACTTCGTCTAGGGCGTCGGTGTTTCCGCCAAGACCGCTGGGTTTAGTATGGCGTGTGGGCAGCGTTGGAGCGGACCAACTTGAATGCAGCTCTTCGTCTCGCCCGTCATTTCTCAAAAGACGGCCACCTTTGAGCATGCGGACTACCGGTGTGCCTGGGACGTACTTCTGCTTGGGTCGATCCAGCAGCTCCCCGAGTGTAGCCATATTCGCCACGTGACGTGGAGCCTGTGGATTGGGGGGGGGGTA
>JAADXB010000312.1:0-15892 GCA_023337495.1 Pythium diclinum | reverse complement strand
TCCCCTCTTCCTCCGTGGCGTTTCAGGTGAATGTTCACGCACTTGTTATTTCAGTACACTCTCAGTCGCCACGCGTGACCCGCGCATCGGCCAGCGCCACCATTTCTCACGAGACGCTTGACGCTTGCCGTACGACACCGCATCGGCGCAATCAGTCTGCCGGTCCTCCTCGCAGTGCGGCTCGCACTCGCAGATCCATCTTCGTCCCCTCCTCCCCCCTCTCTTCCTCCTCCTTCTCGAAGACGCGGCTCCGATGGTGGCGATTCCGGCCGAGAACACCCCCTCGCACGACGAGCTCCACGGCCATGGACACGACCACAGCCACGCGCATGCTCACGCCCACGGCCATGCGCATGGAGGTCCTACACAGGCCAAGGCTCACGCCCACGCACACACGGAGGTGGAGGTCGAAGGCGACTTCATGGTGCCCAGCACGACGGGTCCGCGGGCGCGGCGTCTGAGCCACGAGGCCCACGGCGAGAAACCTACAACCGCGACGAAGCTGCCGCCGCTGCAGATCGACGCGGCAATGCGGTCCACGCACGCGCATGACGACCATGGGCATGACCACGACCACGCGCACGACCACCACGGCCACAGCCACGGCCACAAGGAGAAGAAGCATCTGGACCATGACCACCACGACCATGGCCACGACCACCATGGGCATGCGCATGATGATGAAGATACGCTGGACATTGACCAGTCGGCCGTGGACAAGCTCAAGCAGGCGTGTATGACCTCGACGGTGTTCATGCTCATGCAGTTCCTCGGTGGGTACTACGCCGGCTCGCTGGCGATCATGACGGACGCCGCGCATTTGCTCAGCGACGTCGCGAGCTTCTTGGTCTCGCTGTTCGCCATCTACGTCGGCTCGCGTGCCGCGAATGCGCGTATGCCATTCGGATACTACCGCGCAGAGGTGCTCGGCGCACTCATCAGCGTGCTGATCATCTGGGTGCTCACGGGTGGTCTGCTGTACGCTGCGATCTGCCGTCTCATCCAGCAAAGCGAGCCAGGCGCCGTCGATTCTGTGGACGGACGACTGATGTTCGTGGTCTCTGGTTGCGGGCTGGTAGTCAACCTCGTGCTCATGCGGATCCTAGGCCATGGCCACTCCCACGGCGGCCACGGCCACTCGCATGGCCACGGACACAGCCACGGGTCCCACGCCAGCAAGAAGAAGGCGAAGGACAGCCACGGACACGGGCACGGAGCCGTCGCCAAGAGCCACCAGCTCGAAGACGACCTGGAGAGCCAGGCCAACGGCGTGCAGCCCAGCCCCAACACGCAGGATGGCACGACGTACCTCAAGACGCCCATGTCGGCAGTCGCGCTCATCGACTTGAACGAATGCGACGACGAGCACTCGCACCACTCGGCCGAGTTCGAGAACATCAACGTGCGCGCCGCGTACATCCACGCGCTTGGCGACTTTATCCAGAACCTCGGCGTGTGTGTGGCCGGCGCGTTGATCTGGTACAATCCACACTGGCAAATGGCCGACCCCATCGCGACGCTTTTGTTCTCGTGTCTCGTGATGGCGACGACCTACGGCATCTTCACGCGCAGCGTCGTGATCCTCATGGAAGGCGCACCCATCCAGCTCAACTTGGAGCGGATCGAGACCCAGATCCGTAAGCTCGACGCGGTCTACGACTGCCACGACCTTCGCGTCTGGTCGCTCACGGAAGGCCGGTATGCCGCCAGCGTCCACGTGCTCGCGAACGGAGACCACAAGGCCGCGCTCAAGCAGACGCAGCAACTGCTCAAGAAGTTTGGCGTCCACATGCAGACTGTGCAGATCGAAACCTCGGCCGACTTTGACTGGGAAAGCAACGAAGGCGACTCGTTCTGCATGAACACGACGTTCTCCACGAGCGAAGTCATGATGTCCGTGCCGCGAGCCTCGACCTCCAGAGCCTCCTCCGCGCGGTTCACCATCGATGACGACGACGAGTGATAGAGAAAGAATCACTGCCACGCCAAACGCAGAAGCCGCTACCGTAAAAGGCGAGCGATCTGGAAAATGCGTGTGAGAGGTGAGATTGAATGTTTCTGTAACTTATTGGAAAATAAATCAAAATTTGAGAAAGGCAACCGGATCAATGAACTTGCAGCGACCCTCATCGATAGAGAGCTGCGTGTGTCTGTGTGTGATTGATTGATTATTCAGTCTTCTTCTGTGTTGGTTCACTCGTGGACGCCTCTGGTGTTGTCTGTGGCTGCTGGTCTTCCACTGGCTTGGTAGCCTCTCCTTCCACAGGAGCAGCTTCACTTGGAGGAGGCGTAGCAGGCGCCGCTGGTGGTGGAGGAGGTGCCTCTTCCTTGGACATCTTGGACTTGAAGAACTCCATCAAGCGGAAGCCCGACTGGGTCTCGTGGCCCTTGGAGATCTCGCGCACAATGTCCTTGATCGACAAGATGCCCGCCAGTTCCTTCTCGCGGTCCTTGCGCATCGTTCCAATCACCGGAAAGTGGCGGAAGTTCATCGCCGCAGCTTGCGTCCAGCACTTTTCCAGCGTGTCTTCAATCTGGAAGCACGAGAGCTTCTTCGTGCAGGCGTCGACCACACGGAAACGCGTGGCGTCCTCCTTTGGATACAAAACCTTGGTCAAGTAGTCGCGTTCCGTGAAGATGCCGATCACGCGTTGGTCCTTGTCGACGATAAGCACCGAGCCAAAGTTGTGCTTGGTCATTTCCTCAACGGCCTCAGCCACTGAGATGTTGTCTTCGACACGCGTGTTCAGGATGAGCTTGATCTTCTTGTGCTTCTTCTTCAGCAGCGTCGCGGCAGTGACGGCCGGGGTCGCTGGCTGTTGCGGGGCAGCCGAGGTCTCCTCAGTCGAAGTAGCCGCTGGATCAGCAGTACCTTCCGCGGGCTCGGTCGTTGTTGGCTCAACAGCAGCAGGAGTCGCAGCAACTTGCTGCTCCTGCTCCAACGCCTTCTTCTGGGCCTCAAAGTGCGAGTATGCCTTGATGATGTCCTTGATCGACAGCACGCAGCGCATGGCTTCCTCAGGGACAGAGCCCTTCTTCACGGCAGTGCTGATCTCGCCGTTGATCACCGCCAAGTGGCGAATGTCTTCCTTCGTCATAGTCGCAAGTGCACTGGAAGACAGCTTCAAAGGTTAGCAAGAGCCCACAAAACCTCCAGGGATTTCGCACTGGCAAACGTACTCAATCACTGTCGTCGTGGGCGGGATACACATGATCTGCGACGACATGATGTCCTTCACGGGCTTCTCGTGGTCCACTGCCAGCGCCCGCGGCGACGTCTTCTTCATCACGTCGCGCTCCGTCACAATCCCCACGATCCCGGCGTTCTCTGTTGAGAAAGTCCAGCACAATATCAGCCACCATACCCTCACCCAGAGATACGAATAGGGTAGACTTCTACGCACCCTCGGTGACGATGAGCGAGCCAATGTTGCACTCGACCATCATGTCGATGGCGTCTTGGATCGTGTGCTACGTACAGCAACACACAGAGGCACACATTTAGCATCGCCCATTCTACGTAGATCTTCTTGACTATCCTGCCACTCACCGATCCTGGGATGCTCTCCCACTCGTCAAAGTACGGCGCCGCGCTTCCCTGCTCGGAGAGCTCCTCTTCACGGCGCGTGAGCACGTCCGCGATCGTCAGCACCTTGGTCGTCTCAGCGCCAAGGTTCTTCAGATCCACAGGCGGCGACTGATCCACTTCCTCTGTTCACACACATCCATCATCAGCCTCCCCCTCAGTCATAGAAACCAACAACTCCAACACTCACCAGCAGTGTCAGCCTTCGCCTGCTCACTCACAGGCGACGCAGTTGTCGCAGCGGCTGTCGCCGTCGCAGTGCCGCTCGTCGGCGCCCAGCGCGTCGCCGTGAATCCAATAAAGCGTCTGGCGCCGACCGCCTTTCTCGCCACAGCGGCGCCGCTCGCTGTCGACTGAGCAGTCATGATGCTGGCCGCATACAGCGGCCTGGTGATGCGCCACAGTCCGCGCATGGTGTTCTGTCTCCCTTGATGTCGAAGCGCTTGGATCGCGGCGACGCAAATGACGTTGTGGTTTGTGTGTGTGACGGAGGATCCGCAAACGAATTGTTGTCGGGTGATTGAACCAGGGGTACGGTCTCACTTTGCATAACCGGTATTGATACCGGTACATAACTGGGACATGAACCTGATTTTGAACATGATTAGCTTAGGCTAGTATGGCTCTCTATTTCGAGTTGTTTTCTCTGCCAAAAGACTCGCACAACTATTTACTCTAGGCGAAGGAGATCGCGGCCATGGACACGGAGACTGCGAGTGTCAGGAGCATTGGAACACTGTGGATGACAGAAGAAGTCGCATCGGAGCTTCCTGTGTTTTGGATTCCCGATGGGTACTCGATACTCTCGCTGCTTGGAGTGAAACGCGTCGGCGACGGCGTGGGCTTGCGCGTGCCATTGCCGGCTTTGAGTTCCGCTAGCAGCCCATTGTCGCCGACAATGTTCTGCACGGGCTCGCCACGACACAGATCACGGAACGTGTCGATGACGTTGGCGTACTGGACGAACTTGTCGCACATGTCCAGCGAGATGTTGGAGCTCGTGATGTAGGGCACGAGGCGTCCACACGGAGTCGAGTCTCGACAGTACAGTGTCTTCTCGTCGATCGGCCATGGCCGACCGTTGTTGAAAAAGTAGGAGACGTCTTCACATGTCTGCAGCGACTGCGCGAGCAGGTTGAACTCGGCGGTCTCGTTGGCTGAGCACGGACGCAGCGTCGTGGAAGTGTTGCGTGGACACGTGAGCGTGAGGCCGCAGACACCATCAACGGCAGCAACGCGAGTTTCGGTCATGATGGCGAATCAGCATAGGAACGTAGCGGCGATGTAGGTTGAGAAGCGCATCGTGGAGGCAGGGGGTCTTGCGAAGAAAGAGGTCACAAGATTGACTCTTCGGTGAGAGTGAAGTTTGGAAATGATCCCCTGGAGCTCTCGGCGTCGGGCCAAGTTCTGCATCGAGGTTGAGCACTGGCCAGGAGGATGGGAGTCACACGAACCCACAGTCGAAGTGGCCACGCTTGACCAAAGCCCGATTTGACTCAAAAACTTGACTGTTAGTCAAGGCATGACGCCCACTTGCACATAAAAGAACCACATCAGGACATGGTGGCATACTGAAACCAAGTGACTTGAAAATGGATGTCAAGTCCAACACCAAAATGGCTGTGGACAGCTACGATTTTTTCGTGCGATGTCGTTCTGTTTGAGGCTCTTGTGAAATCCAGGACCTCATCGCCAACTTGGAGGCCCTGAGTGACTCAGTGAGTCAGAGCCTGACGTCACACGAGGCTTGCTTGAAAGTGAAGTCTATTCGAACATCCATATCTAGGAGGAGACTATATAACCTGTGTTAGTCCGACCTGGGTAAGTGTAGGCCTGCCACTGTTCGATGTCCTCTGCGAGAAACGTCCGGAGCTCTGCCCACATAGGGCGAGCCATGGGGTGCAACGCTTGGACGCTACGCCTGGAGTCCATTGCAAGACTCGCGGCGCAGTCCGTCATCTTGTAGGCACGGACGTGGTGACACCACTTGGGTCACTCGGTGCACATCGGCCACGATGCGCGCCTGGCCGTAGAGAATCCCAATGGCGTCATTCTTGGGGGCATGATGGTCTTTGAGCTGGATGATAGTCATCACGCTGTCGCCGATGACTGTGAGGGGCTGGAGGCGTTTTAAGACACATTCCAAAGTCCAGTCACCAAAAACGTACTCGGCTTGGTTGTTGGTAGAGGTGGGGCTGGCGAGGCTCATGGCAGCAACCCAGACGACGTGTGGACGCCGTCTGAAGGCGTCCACTCTGACGAGCGATCACGTTGTCTTCGTCGATGCCTTCCAGCATCAAGGCATCAACAGAGAAAGGATTTTGACCACGGAGTGACTCATTACCACATGAATCCCACATGAATTTCCGGATGCTGTACAGAAATCGAGTCTGCAAGAGTGAACCCAACACCACCCTGGCTCAGCTACCTAACAGCTTGTCGCTGTGCCAACCAGTCGGCGACCACCAACTGCCAGAAGGCTGCTGTTCAGTTTTGCATGACCCACTTCCGAACACTCCATTGGGACAACAGAGATCGAGTGATGCACTTCCTGTCGACGCTCGTGGCGTTCACGCTTGTGAGCTCCTCGTTCGTACGCGCCAGCCCGTGCGGCTACGGCGCGTTGTGTGGACGAAGCGCTTGCGACGACGCCACCGTCAGCGCGTTCCAGGCGGCATTGCCGGGCCTGCTGGCGTGTGAGGCTGTGTTCACGGACTACGATGCAGTGTATCCCAACGTCCCAAGCGAGGCGACGCTACACAAGCTATGCCTCGAAGGCCCGTGCGGCACGTCGCTCAAGGCGCTCGTCAAGTTCGGCGACATCGAGGCCAACGTGTGCGAACTCAACTACCCGAAGCGATTCACCAGCGTGCTGGGCGAGTATGGGTATGTATGCGCAAGTGACAGAGAACCAGTGCAGTCGTTCCCTGCACTGAGCGCCGAGCTCGCTGCTCGTATCGCGGAAGCGCGTGGGACCGCAGTCCCCACGACGGCCCCTCCAGCGACGACGACTTCAGCGCCGAAGCCGACAACTCCAGCTCCGACGACGTCATCTCCAACGCCTCCTCCTTCCACAGTGCTGCCAGCGACGTCTGCTGCTTCAACGACGGAGACACCAACGGCACCTACGGAGGCGGCAAGCAGTTCAAACGCAACGACTGACAGTAGCGGATCCTCATCCGCTGTCGCACAGCCTCAAACGGGGGATAGCGTCGTGGGAGACAACACTTCGACCACGGCGCCAACACCATCGATACCGAAGAAATCCGCTGCCACGTCGCCTGCAGGCTCGACGTCCCTGCTGTACGCCATGGGCGCCGCCGTCATTGTAGCTACGCTGATGTGAACAAAACAATGACTATTCTGCCTTCATGACTGTACGATTATGATCATTGGATGCGACCAACTCAGCGATAGAGCTGACGAAAACATGAGCCAACGCACACGAAGCCAGGGCTTTCACTACATATTCGAGCTGAAAGATTTCGAAGCCGGTGCATTCCTTCCAGCACCAACCAACCGAGAAGGTCTTTCGAACGTAGAGTGACTCATGACAGCACGATATGAATCAAGTGAATCTCAATGTGCCATACAAAATCCAAGTCTTCAGGAATGAACCCAACAATACTCGGCAATTTTGGGTTCAGCTGCTCAACAGCTCTCTGACTACCGACCCACCAAACCAACTGGCAAAAGGCTGTTGTGACTGTCAGTCTTCTAACAGCACACTCGTCAACTCTCCATTGGGACCATTGTCTACAATCGACCGATGCACGCGTTCCTGTCGACGCTCGTGGCCTTCGCGCTTGTGAGCTCCTCGCGTGTAGACGCCGGTCCGTGCGGCTACGGCGCGTTGTGCGGACGAAGCGCCTGCGACGGACCCACGGTCGCTGCGTTCAAGACCGCTTTACCGGAGCTGCTCGCGTGTCAGGCTGTGTTCAAGGACTACCGCTCGCCGTATCCCGATCTCGAAAGCGAGGCAACGCTGCGCAAGCTGTGTCTCGCAGGCGCGTGTGGCACGTCGCTCAAGACGCTCGTCAAGTTTTACGACATCCAGACCAACGTCTGCGAGCTCAACTACCCGACACGAGTGATTGAAGTACTCAGCTACGGGTACGGGTACGTCGATTTGTGCTTGAGTGACAGCGCGTCAGTGAAAGCGTACCCTGCGCTTAGAGCGGAACTCTCTGCTCGCATCGCGGAAGCGCGTGGAGCCGCAGTCGCTACGACGGCCCCTCCAGCGACGACCACTCCTTCGCCGAAGCCAGGAACTCCAGCACCGACAACGTCATCCCCAACACCTCCTCCCGCCACTGTGCTACCAGCAACATCCACACCGACGACAGAGGCGTCGGCGGAGACGCCAACACCTACGGAAGCAGAAAGCAGTTCAAACACAACGACGGGAAGCAATAGCAGCGGTTCCTCTGGTGCTGTCGCACAACCTCAAGCTGCGGATAGCGTCGTGGGAGACAACGCCACAACCATGACCACGGCGCCAACACCATCGGTACCAAAGACATCCGCCACCACGTCGCCAGTAGGAATGACTTCCCTCCTCGCCATGGGCACCGCAGCTACTGCAGTTATGCTCATGTAAGCTCTCAACAAACAAAAAAGAAGACACTGTCTTGTCCCAGTTACTCTGCTCCTATGATCAATGGACTCAAACAACTCAACTTAGAGCTCACGAACACCACAAAAGAGGAGCCACACAGAATAAGCGAGTGTGGTGACTGCCCATGCGTTTGTTGGCAACAAATGCGGGCTGAAAGACGTTGGAGCCGGTGATGGTGTCGAGCTGTTCGCGCTGTGAGAATCAATCACTGGAGCCGCCGACTGCGAGCCGGCGTCTGACGCCTTCGTCTCCTTCGATTGAGTAGGAACATTAGAGGTCACTGGAAGCGGCGTTGTCGCACTGGAAGACGGAGGTTTGCCCACGAGAACGAGCTTGGGGTCTGTGGAGTTGCAAGGAAAATCCGCACAGGTCTCCAGCAGAGCTCCACCGAAAATCGAGTACACGCCGCGTTCCACGCACGGGTTCTTGGTCATGTACGCCAAGTACGGCAGTAGCTTCCCGCAAGCGGCTTTGTCGCCACACAGCGACTCCCGCTCTGCCTTGGAGTTGTTGCGGGCAGTGAGTGATGGCGTCGTGGCCTCACAGGCGGCGATGCTTGGCTTGATGATGTCGAGTTCAATGAGCTCCATTGGATCACACCCACGTAGTGTGGGGGACGCGCCATGAGCACACAGAGCAGCGCACGCAGCCAGTAACCCAGTGGCCTTACGACTCGCCACCATTTTGGAGGCTGGAGCTGCTCGCTGGTGGAGGTCGGTTCTTCAATGGCGATGAATCCAGATGGTGGCATTGGGTTGACATCCATCACGAACTGACCATCACTCTTGCGATTGATTGATTGGCATGTCAGTTTCCGCCAGAAGTCGCCGAGTGAAGTAACTTTAAAGGAAAATGGAACTTGGTGATGATGATGAAGATGCGAGCTTATGCAGTCTCTTAGGATTAAACGGATGTGGCCATCGGCCAGTTCAAGGTATATTCGATGCATGCGTCTATAGGCCCACTCACAATGCCTCTTTGTAGCTTGGTCTTGGTGGTTTCCCCACGAGAATCCACTTGGGGTCGATGTTCTTGTAGGGAAAGTCGTCGCACCGCGCGAGCAGTTCGTCGGCGAACGTCGTGAACTGGAGTCGTTCCTTGCACGGGTTCTTCTTCATATACGCCAAGTATGGAAGCAGCTTTCCACACAGCGTCTTGTCCGCACAGATCACCGCACGCGCTTCGTTGCTGGACGATCGAGTGATTTTCGAAAAAGGAGAGGTCGCCTCACAGTCGGCGATCTGCGGCTTCACCATACGCAGTTCAATCTCCTCCATCGGCCCGCATTCTTCCACGTTGACTGCGGTGATCACTTCCGCAGACGCGATCGCACTCAACGTAGCCAGCGCGACAAGCGTTGCGCTTCGAATCCAAGCGATCATCATGATGGTGGCTTCGATTTGATTTGCTTGCGAAGCAATTCCGCTCAATCGAGTCGGTCTGATGGTGTTTACTGACATTTACCTCTCCACAGTGACGTATAAAGTAACGATAAGACATCTAAAGTAACTCTAACGCAGATCCTGCGGTCGTGACGATCTCGTGTCATCTTCCACTTCAATCTCCCATTCTGGGTCAAATGGACCAGCGCGTTTCGATTCCACAGGACAAAAGGGAACGACCATAGATCACGCAGTCAGAACATTTTTAACATCCATGTTGACGGCGACCTTTTCTTCCTTCTTTTTTTTTCTTTTGGTTCTTGTTCTTGTTCTTTACGGCGGCGGTGGGAGTTCGGTTCTGGTGCTGGACCTCCTCGCATGTGACAGCGACGCGCTGACGTATGCGCGCGCGTCTCGGTGGCCCCTAGGACGAGCAGCTCCATCGACCATTTTCCATTCATCCCTTCAAGTCACCAGCCATCTATCTCCTCTCCAACACACGCCACCATGCTGACTACTACTACTGCGACTGAAGCCACTGTCCCCTCTCTATCCGCCGCTGTGGTTGAAGTGGCATCTCCTGTGTCGGACGCCAAGCGCGCGACTCAACAGTCGACTGCACTCGCGCTGCCGTTCAAGCCGACGCTTGCCCTAATGCGGCAGCTCATGCTCTACGCGCTGTACGCGCTGACGCTCAAGGCCGCGGTCTCGAACCCCATCGCCGCGCACATCCGCGACTACTTGCGCAAGAACCGCATCCCTGGTACGAACGGACCCGTCGGCATGTTTCGAAGCTACTTCGGCCACTACGTGTGAGCTATGAGTGAGAAGTCATCCACGCCGACTGACGCCATCGGCTTCGAAGAAGCTGACGTGCCGACACAGATCCAAGACCCCATCCACGCGACGCCATTGCTCTTCTCTTCCCCAGTGTCCATACGATGGAGATCCGTCCACCCGTCCACCCATCATGCCCCCAATCTCGTCGTTCCTGAGTGCTTTCTCTCATGCAGTCTCGCTCTACGTATTTTCTCATTCGCGACCATCCAAGTCCAAGCCCACGCGTCCAATCGCCCAGCCAGCGTCTGCACAGCGTGAGCTGGGTGAATGTCCACACATGCACACCCCCGCCTGTCGTCTACAGCAAGCTGTAGTCAAGATCAATTATTATCCATGCACATACATATCCACCGCACTCTCGTTATCCATCGCAATGCGCTTTGTCTCAATCGTTTAACTTGAGTTTCTTTCCACATTTCCAACCGGTATGTCTGGCGTCAGAAGCCCATGTTCGGTGTCGCAAGATGCTCGTTACTGGCGTCTCCATACTGTAGAAGCACACGTGCGAAACGTACTGCCGTGCGTCGGACTGGAACGCGAGCAGATCCATGCGCCGTAGCTCCTCGCGCTTTCCTTCAACCACCGACGGCAGCGACGGCGACGGCGCCGCACGCGAGTCGTGACCGAGGGCGGAACATCGAGCCGCGTGTTGGACCGTCAGATCGTACGTGTCGCCGATCTTCATCAGTCGAACTGCTCGCCAGTTCGGCCTGACTTCAGCAATGTTCATGTTTGCAATGTTTCAATGCGACGACCTCCATCCACACAGTGGCTCGTGGATTCAGTTCGCGTCGCCCCGGAGCCAAGAAACGCCAACAAAGTGCGACCAACAACATCCACAATTTCACCAACAATCACCAACAAAACCCCAACGACAACACGCCAACACTTCATACACACGATCGATCCATCGGTCGTCTGGTCGCCAACAAACTTTATCGGCCCTACGACACTACAGGCGCACCTGCTGACGTGCGTCAACTTGACGGTCAAGCTCCAGGTGTCAGTTGCCGCCACACTAGAACACGCTAAACTAGTACATCATAATGTCACCTTTAGCTGACTCGGGTGAACCCACTATATTAAGCTCAGCACGGTTCGAATCAGCCCATCCCTGTCGGACCTAAACAGGTCGATCGGCCATCAACATGTTTTATCCGCTCGAACCCCACTGTCTCCTGGTAGCACGCAGTCCACTTCAATACACCACATCGACTTTTTCTCTGCTATAAACGGTTGTAACCGTGATAGAACCAGCATCCCACTCTCTCGTGCAGGTCCCCCACTGGATTTTCCGGCCACTCCCACAGCCGGTCCGCCTCAAGAACTCAAGAATCGCTTTTCTGGCGAGTCAACGAGACGAGAGGGCAACGCGCGGAGCTCTCCATTCAGAAAGCCAAAGGCACCAACAACAGGCCAACAGTTCCAACGCCAACAAGACTCCCACTCTTGCAGGTCTCACACACCACACAGACAAGCATTACACTGTGTAGACCGCACGACGATCGCAATTGTCGCGCGCGTCGTCCCGACTGCCTCGAGCCTCGCGGAGCATCTCACGCTAGTCACACTGTGGTCTGGAAGCCAGAAAGCAAGCCGCAGCAGCCAAGTGCAACGACAACAAAGCGACCGACGTAGTCACTTGCACGGGCAGCACAACACACGTCACCCACGCGCTGCTCTCTGTCATTTCCGCATCCTGGCGGCGGCGGGAGAACACCAGTGTAAGAAAAAGAGAAGAAGAACGACAAAGAGAGAATGGCGTCGTCTCGCGGGTACCGACCCAAGACGCAGGCGCCGCTCGCGCGCAGCAACAGCGAGCAGCTCCTACTGCGCAAGCGCCAAGACCTCAACTACCTGGACGTGCCCACGAGCTCGTCGCGACCCACGGCGCGTGACCGCAAGGCGTTGTCGGACGCCGCCGAGGCCTCCATGCTCGCACAGCAACAGCAGCAGCGCGCGCGGTCCGGCACGGCCGTGATCTCCAGCCGTGGCAATGACCAGGGCGCGTCTGTGAGCGGCGGGCCGTTCCGATTGAACCGCAAGGAGAAGCTGTTCCTGATCAAGCGCGCCAAGGAGTCGGCCGTGGCTCTGATCGACCACGCACACACACTGGACGGACCGATCCAGTGGCATTACAAGGGCAAGCACCGTGGCATCCAGATGTACCGAGGCGAAGGACTGATCGAAGGCGGTGGCGTCGGCGCGGCGCCAGGCACCGCCATGGGCTCGAACCAGACAGGCGACCAGGCGCTCGAGTTTCTATGTGGCGTGACGACGATGATGGGAACACTGGAGGAAGTCTCCGAGTATTTCGACCAAGCGACGACTGCTCGCATGAAGATGAAGAAGGCCGAGGACGTCATGGACTGTGCGGTGCTGTACTCGCTCGTCTGGGGTAACACGGTGAACCCGTTCCACCGCGTCTCGGTCAAGTACACGGCGTACGATGGCCCGGCAGCGATGACGCGGCCGCGTGATTTTTGCTTTCTCGAGTGCCAAGACACGTTCCGCCATTCGTCCGGACGCCGTGGCTGGGTGCTGAGTATGCACTCGATCAAGATCCCGAGCTGTCCAGAGGTGCCGGGCTTCGTACGAGGCAGTGTGTACCACTCAGGCTTTGTGTTTGTCGAGTCCGAGCGACCAGGATACATGGACGTCATGTACAGTCTGCAGATCAACTTCAAGGGCCACGGCCGCGTACCGCAGTTCATGCTCAACGCGTCGCTCAAGAGACGGCTCCGAGAACTGATCCACATCAGCCGCGAGATCCAAGTTGCACGGATGGCCCACCGCACGCTGCTCCAGGAGAAAGATCTCATGCCCAAGAGCACGCGGGATACGTGTCTGAGCTGCTCGCGCCGCTTCTGGCTGCTGCTTCGTAAGACCCGATGCCGAGTGTGCGGTGAAGTTGTGTGCCAGTCGTGTGCTCCGCTCGTGGATTTTGAAGGCGCTGGCTCAAACGGCCAGCACACCAAGACCCGTATCTGTGTGAAATGCTACAGCACTGCACCGACAAACGGCTCGTGGACAGCGCCGAACGAAGGGCTTCCATGGACCGAGCAGAGCCGCATGATCGACTTTGAAAAGCAGACGTCGATGCCGCAACTGCCTCCGCACCGCTCCATGTTCCGCGTCAAGGAAGAGAACGGCGACGAAGACAATGACCATGATGATGACGATGAAGAAGGGCGCTACACGTTCGCGGAGCTCGAGGAGCAGAGCTCGCACAGTGTGTTTGCCCCCGAGCGGTTCACGCGGTCGTCGATGGCGTCGATCGCGCCGCTGCAAATCGATGAGATCGGCGTGGACTACGATGCTGCTGACCGAGATGACGATAGTGCCAGTCTTCAAAGTGGAGACTACCAGTGGAACGACCGTGCGACCGAGGAGTCGGTGTTCAACATCGGCTCGCTGTCGAGCTCCGTGATGAGCCGCGACAGCTATTTCGGCCGTCCAGACCCGGCGCCTCCTGCTCCTTCGATGCGCTACTCGTCTCGTCATAATGCACTGAACAGTGTTCCGGATGACACGCCGATCCTGATGGAAGAGCCTGAGGCAAACCAAGTCAGTCACGTGAACAACCACCGGATATCGAGACGGTTCTCCACGCCAGCACCGGCACCGACCCGTCCACCAGTAGCTGCCACGAAGACGACACAGCCTCCACCACCTTCGTCCAGTCCAGAAGAGTCCAAGTCGAGCTACGAGTACCTCGATGGCCTGATTGACTTGCCACTGACGAAGCGGAGTGATCTTGTGAACGCAGACGGCACACGGAAACGAGCGCAGACCACGATCCGTGCCGCTGGTCCAAACCGCAATGAGCTCAATCCGTCGACGCTGCGTGCCCACAACCTGCGCTACCTTCGTGGATTTGAGCACGAGACGCCTGCGAGTTCACGCATCAGCTTCGCGAACCAGCCACGCAACACGCCACCGACGCCTGAGGAGACCTCCCAGCTTCCTCGACGCAGTGACGTGCCGGTCTCACTTGATGATATCGTGCCGTCCAACTCGCTGCCGTCGTCTGAGGCCGTTAGCCGCAACTCTGGTGCGACGTCTGTCGGTGACAACTCGCTGTTCGCGCGGCCGTCGTCGCTGATCTTGCAGCAGGTTCGCAAGAACCGATCGCGGACGATCCACCTCCAGTCGCAACCGGAGGATGAGTTCCGTACGACCAAGGAGATCGTGGACAAGCAGGAGGAACACCGCAAGCGCATGGAGGAGCTCAACCAGTTGGCGATCCAGTACACTGGCAACCGCGTCTCGAACCTCGAAATCACGCGGCCAAGTCTCAAGCCTGATCCATTAGACGACGAGGCCTGGCAGTCGGCGTCTCGTCTGGAAGAATACCAGAACCGTCGCAAGAACACCATTGAGGCGCTTCGTAAGAAGGCCATGAGCATGCAGGAAGACAACCGCGAGTCCAGTGGCACGGCTCGCACGTCGGCGTCGTCTCCGTCGTTCACTGGCATCCAGCGCATCGGTGAAGCTGCGCTCGAGAGGTCGCCGTCCATCACGCAGACGAAGACTTTCACTGCCGGTAGCAACGGCAACCCAAGCTACATCCAACGACGATCGTCGACGTCCAGTATCACGCAGTCGCCTGCGTTTGCTGGTATCAAGCTCACGGGCAAGCCCAGTGAAGTCAACATGCGTGGCATGTCGGAAGATCTCATGTTCAAGCCGTCGTTCTCACTGGACACGGAGGAAATGAAGCAGTACGTCGTGCCCGAGGAAGGATCCGAGGTCGACGTGGACGAGTACAAGCTATCACGAGACTCCAAGGACTCTGTGCAGGATGCCGAGCGTGAACCCGAGCCCGAGTCTATGGGTGCGATGCCGTCTCCTAAGCGAGCCGCCCACAAAGAGTTCGTGACGCCTCGCAGTTTGTACGCTGAGATCGGCCACTTGACTCAGCTCCACAGCGAGATCGCCATGGCCGAGGACAAGACCGAGGTCGAGCGCATCAAGGACCGTATCCAGGAGCAGTACCAGCTCCTCCGGCACATGCAGCTCAAGCCGCAGCCGTAGACCCACCACACCGTAGACGCCACACTCCTATCTAAAGAAGCATAAACACGATCATGCTGTCCACGAGTAAAGTACGCTGACAAAACGCAAAGTGGCCATCATCAAACAACACAAATGGCCAAAAGTATACACACTTACTTGGCTCCGCAGGCCGAAGGCCGAGGACTAGGGTTCACACACACCAGCTCGGCTACCAAATCGAGCTCCAGCTCGATTTGGCCATACAAACTACGAGTCTCCGCAGGCCGCAGGCCGAGGACTAGGGTTTATACACTAGGGTCGGGGTTAGAGGGTTCAGGGGTGTTCCAAAATGTGTATACTGGTGCCCGTTTCGGCCATGTTTTGTCCACTGTCGTCCTTTTCTGTCTACCAATGTACCAAAAGTGTTTGATTTTGGCCCAAAACGTGTATGCTGGCGACCTAGACTCG
>JAADXB010000311.1:0-15961 GCA_023337495.1 Pythium diclinum | reverse complement strand
GCTGTCGCAGCCGCCACGGCCGAGGTCCGGACGGAACACGGGCCAGCGCCAGGAACAGCGCCAGCGCCAGGATCACGACCACGATCAGCGTCAGGATCAGCGTCAGCGCCGCTCGAGCAAAGCCCGTCAGTCAGTCGATCGCGTAGTCTCTGTTGCTGCGTGGTGGTTGCTGCTCCGATTGACGTGGGGCGACCGTTGAGAGAGAGATCAAGATTGACAAGAGTCCCGCGTCGTACTTAGCGGTTCGACATTCATTCGTATACCGTACTTAGTGGAATGACCGACACTGTAGGTACACCCCACCCTATCATAACCACAAGGTTACGTTGGTTATACGGTACGTGGGACTCCCACGGTGGGAGTGAATGCTTGCTTGCATGTCAATCTCCTCGTTTGACTCATCTGACTGGGAGGAGCTCCCACGCCGGAATCACACGATCGTGGCGATGGAGAACAAGACGAAACGCGAGAAGTTACGACGATGCTATCTCGCCTGTGCGTGAGCAGCAGACTCGCGCGTCTCAAGCGCCAGCGAAGCACTGCCGACTGTCGCGACGGACTGGGGCGCATCGTCCCTCAAGCTGCCGATCGGGTCGCTGGCCGAGAGCAATCGCGATGGCACCACCGCAACGTGCCGACGCGTTCACTGAGTTTGGCTGCTTGCGATCTAAGTGGCGCGTGTTCCTCTCTATCAACTCTCGCTGTAGATATCAAATCAGAGGATTGATCGGACGGACTCCAGAACGCCGACGCACAGTATTTCTGAGCTTCCGACTGACGGCATATCGTGCCGGTGGTCGTTCACGCTCTCCAGTCCTCGTTGCTTGGACCAGGTGCACGACATTGGGTTCATTACACACCAAGATTATGCTAGAGCGTTAGCTTTTTCCAGTCTTCACGACTCGGCGGCAGCGGCGTCCGGCGACGAGCGAGGTGGGTATGCTGAGATGGTATGATCCTGATCCATTGCCGCATGGCCACGCGGCGTGCTCGTTGTTTTCGCAAGAAGTTCACTCATTCAACGGTACGCGCTATTGTGCTTGATGGACTTTGAGTATGGCTGCAAGTCGTGCGCTAGAACTGGTTCTGTGTGGGTGCTGTCTTGGTGATGTGTCAAGCAAACGATCACGGAACGACAGACAAGGACAAGGGCAAGGACGACGCTGAGCAAGTCGTTGGTCGTGGTGTTGAGACGCTAGTTCTCATCACAGCTCCTGCGTCGATAAGAGAGCGTCCTCTCTTGGCGAAACGGAGACTTCGTCTCCCAGAGTCCCGGCTGTCCTCAGGAAGACGCCACCCCTTGACCTGCTGCGGCTACTGTACAGTCAGTGTACGTTAGTGATGGAGACTTTTGGTTTGTTGGCTCTCCTGTTTGAGTGCGTTCGTTTTGTTGGTGTTTGGAAATGGGCGCCAACAACAGTAAATTGAGAAGCGGGGGTACTAACAGATCCCGAAATTGAAGTCCCCATAAAGATTGCACGAAGGTACCCAACAAACAAGAAAACAGGAAAGGCATCCATCCGCACACAGCCAAAGCTACAGTACCAAAGACGAGAACGACATGATGGAGTACCCGGATCTGTACCCCCCGAGAAAGTGCAGCAGGCACTTCGCAGCCTAACCGAGCGAGTTTGGGGGTACCCATTTGCCTCTGTTAGTCTCCCGCGACTTCAGTTTGAATTCAAATCACCAGCACAGCAGCCGACAGACACCTTTCTACGACGACAATGCGCACGCGATCCATCGCCAGACAGGTACGCGGGCAGGCATCTCATGCTGGTGCCACTTGCGATGAATGCCGACGGTTGTGGCTGCTTGTTCCCCGTAGGAGAGAGACGAAGAAGAAGCAGCAGCGATGCGAAAGGCGCTGGAAGATGCGGAAGCTGCTGCTGCGGCGGCGGACGAGGACGAGGACGAGGCCATGAGCGAGCAGGAGTTCGACTACGGAGACCCCATGGAGCTGGCTGGCAACGACGGTGGCGCTGTCCAGACCACTGGCCATCAGCCAGCGTCTACTGACGGTGCGATTGATCGCAGTGATGACCAGGAGCTACAGCCCGCAGTCACTGCGATCACCATGGTACGTTTTGTGTGTCGGTGTACTAGCATCTCGTGCGTTTGATGGTTATTCACGCGGTGGTCTGGTGTCACAGCGAACTGGTGACGGCCTCGTAGTGGACAGTGACAAGGAGACGGCGCAAGAGCTGTTGGACAGCGCCGAGTTCTTCGAAGATGTTGCCGGTCGTTTGGATGCCCCAGCGTACGCCGACGTGGCCATCGACTTGTACGCGAAGGCGTTGGGCCTGGATACGGATTGGCACGGCATTCCGCCGATGGGCGTCAAGGTGGCAGTGATGTTCCACGCCGTGCGCCCACTCAGTCGCGTTGTGAAGCCCCGGCACGTCAGCGAAGCCGTCAAGAAGTGCCTCGGCCGCCGCGTCCCTGGGGTTTCCAAGACCCTCATGAAAGAAGCGTTTTGGGTCCTGTTGACGGAATATCGAGTGGACCGCGAGACCCACACCATCCCCAAGTACGCCGAGCAGGTAGGGGAATGGTACAACTGGTCGCAACATGATATTGCGACAGCCGTTCGCGTCGCTCGCGTCGCCACGGCGCTTGGCGTGTTCGGCACGCAGAAAGTGATCGTCGCGGCGTCTTTTGCGAGCGTCGCTGCCGCCAAGTCCGAAGCGATCGCACCAATCCAGGTGCCTGAGCTTTCCATGCGAGCTCACCTGAAGCAGTCCGCTGTCGCGCGCTCGATTACCGGGATTCGTGAATGCGGCGTGCTCCAGCTCCTGCTCGGCGAATCGCAGGCGTAGAGGAGAAGATCAAGTCCTGTACAATAGATAGCTCAAGCTTAGCTGTCTGAGTGAGTCTAAAATTCGTAGAACCGGTAGCGGTAACGTTTTAAAACAAGTTTATGTTGTGAATCAAGCTCATACTTCTCCCAGATACTGTGGTTGGTGTTGTGAGGTGGTAGGCAGCGACCGAAGCGAAGGAGCAGCGTGAAGCCGACGGAAGCGCAATGATCTTGATACGTAGATCCTCGTGGTGTCGCCCTACTTAAGGAATACTACGTTGTGAGTGCAACTTGCTGCAGACGCAGAAGAATGTTTCCACTCCAAGACCTGTTGGACTTTTGATCTTACCAGAAACGACTGGAGCCCAGTCCTTGGTGTGGGGACCCTGCTTGACCGAGTGGAGATGATGCTTGCGGTCTTTCCTTCCCATGAACGTTGGCGGCTCTTTAACGGTCCTCATGCAACTGTGTCTTGATCGATTATACGTAACGTAGTGGTAGTATTGGAGCCCTCAGTCCTTCTTCTTCTCTGTCCTTCCACCCCTTCTTCCCTGGCTTCGCTTCTTTCTTTCTTTCACTTTCCATATCTTCGTCATTTTGCCAGACGTCGCCTTGATGCGGCGTATCTTCATCCCCAGATGGATTTTCCTAACGAGCCACTTCAGTCTGCAACACATAGAGACGGTCAGTTCCCACGTCCACTGATCCAATCAACTGCATGCAGCCCACACACCTTCACGAGGACTGCTGGGCTTGCGACGATCGTTGCGCAGGTCGTGGCTGTCACTGCAGACACAGACAACACAAACATCAATCAGACTCTGAACATCATAGCCAACACAATCACATCAGCAAACATACCTTCGTGAGCGGCCTTCGCCACGGCGAGGGGAGCGGCGTCCGTCACGTCCGCCATCACGGTCGCGGCCACCATCACGGCCACCTTCACGTCCCTCGCGTGATTCCTGTCGACGCATCTGCTCCGGCGTCTTGCGGCGCTGCTGCGCAAACAGCACGGCGATCTCGCGGCCATTGAGCTGGCTGCGGTCCTTCTCGCGCTTGATCTCACGGGCCTCGCGCTCGTCAGCAAACTCGATGAAGGCGAAGCCACGAGGCTTGCCGCCACCGAACTCCTTCGGGATGTACACGTCGAGAATGTCGCCCTGGCGGCGCGAGAAGGCGCGCTTGATGTCCTCCTCGGTCGTGTTCGTGTCGAGGTTGCGCACCAGCAGACTCATCGGCTCGGGGCGGCGGTCACGTCCACGCGAGCGGCTACGACTGCGGCTGCGGCTGCGTCCTCCACGACCACGGTCGCCTCCTCCTCCTCCACGGCGGTCGCGGCCACGGTCACGGCCTCCGCCATTGCGGCGGTCACGTGGTGGTGAGCGCGAACGAGATGGTGAGCGACGACGCTTGCGCTCACGGGATCCCGACTTAGAGCGGGATCGCGACGCCGAGCGCGAGCGCGAGTGGGAGCCACCGCGGCGCTTGCTGGACGCAGCGGCAGACGCCGCAGGCTTGGCGGCACCGCCGCGACCACCGCTGTGGCTACGGCTTCGACTGCGGCTTCGGCTGCGACTGGCACTCGGGCTGCGCGTGGCGCTGGCGCTGCGGCGACGCGCGCTGTTGTGGCGTGGGGACGGAGAGCGGCTACGGGCCATGGCTGGCAAGTGGCGGTGTTGCTTGGAAGGCGGGGGGCGTTGGCTGCGGCGGGGGCGGGGGCGTTCGCTAAAAGGCGCGGGCAGCTCTTTTTGCAAGAGCTGTTCGGTTTGCTGGCACCAAATCTTCGAGGGAATGCACTGGACGCGAAGTGTACTGCTTTACCTGTGTTGTATGGTACGTTGAACCTTCAATAGGAGATGAATGTAGCCATGTTTAACGGAAATGGGGAAACTCGTTTGACAGAAATTAGTTGCGTGGACGCTTGCGCACGACAGGCACGGGCGAGCCGAGCTCAATGCAGCGCTCGTACGCGGCCCAAATGGAGTCAGCAATGACAGCGCGGAAGCCGTTCTTCTCGGCACGGTACAGCGCGGCGGCGGTCGTGCCGCCTGGACTGGTGATGGCGTTTCGCAACTCGACAGGGTGCTTGGTCGACGACTGCATGTACAGCGCGGAGCCGAGCATCGTCTGCTGGACGAGTTTCTATAGGCAAGAATCGCAAGTGTGAGCTCTTGATGGTGGGATAGCGATTGGTGTTCGTGCTTGAACGTACCGTGGCGACGGCGCGGGAGAAGCCCATGTGGACGCCCGTGTCGATCATGGCTTCGGCCACGAGGAAGAAGTACGCTACCACAATGCATCTCCGTTAGCGCAGGCTCCGAGCTGCCGTAGATCGCAAAGAGACAATAGAGCCGTACCTGGTCCTGATCCGGAGAGTGCTGTCGCCATATCCAGAGCGCTCTCGTCGTCGACGAACGCTTCGACGCCAAACGCCGCGAGAATTCGCTTGGTCTGCATGACACGCATGACAAATCGCTCGTGAGCTAAGCCAATCACCACAGATTTTAGCTGGAGATAGGTAGTCTTACCAGCGTGTGCTGCTCTTCTGTGACGTCATTTGACTGAGACCACACGGTCATGCCCTCGCCGATCATCGCGGGGGTGTTTGGCATGCTTCGAATGATGCGCGAGTCTGGGCCCAACGTCGTCTGCATGAGGTCGATGGTCGCACCGGCAACCACAGACAGCACCAATGCATCTGGGTTCATTTCATCCACGAAGCTCTCCATGACCTGTGAGACGCATAGAGACGCGTGAGTCGACGTGGCAGCATTGCGCTCATTCGTGCCTACGTACGTCTTTCAGCATCTGAGGCTTCACAGCCAACACGATCACATCTGCGTTCTTCACAGCATGCGAGTTCAAGTCGCTGGTGCCGATCTGGCGGTCCTTGTACTTCTGGCGAATATCTACCCACATACAAATCATTGTAGATTAGCACCCAAGCCATACCACCGCATCGCAAGAAGAACACCATCCTTACGAGGGTTCGGATCCGAGACGACGATCTTGTTGCTGGGCAGCAGCTTCTCCGAGAGCAGTCCCGTGATGATCGCGTCAGCCATGTTGCCTCCGCCAATGACCGCGATCTTGTCCACCGCCAGCGGCTCCTTCGCCTCCGCTGGCTTGGCGTCCTCCTCCAGGTTCCGCTGGCGCGAGAACGAGCGCGTGTACTGCTCACGCACAGTCGACGCGTGCGCCACTTGGCCCAGCGACGTCTGCAGCGTAGTTGCCACCATCGCACGCGCAAGCATCGGCGTCGTGGAGGCAGTCGCGCCGCGCATGGAGATGGCGGCGGCGTCACGTCGCAGCGCATTGCGTGCTGCTCCTGAGGTGCTTCGAATGGCTCGCATGGTGAGCATCTTGTCTATTAGTGTTGTCGTCTTGGGCTGTGCGTTGATGCGCGTCTATTTGATAATGACGCCGACTTGGTGCCGGTGCATGCGTCAGTCGACTCGATGCCTTCGTTCGACACAGTCGCGACAAGAAACAGAGTCGTGCAATCTGTCGCACGTCCGAATGTTGGATCCATCGGATCCGCTCGGCTGGCCGGTGATTCGCCAAACGTCGCGCCTAAGTCCTGCGATAACGAATACTCGAGTAAGATGTGATGGGTGAGTAATCTCTATAACCTGATTGTCATTCCATCGAGGTGGCACTGAAAGTCACCTTTTGCCCGCACGCAGCTTCGAAAGTGAAATGAAGCATGTGAGTTGAGGATCCATGGTGGATGCGGCTAGCGCCTACGGCATTTGTAGGCTGTATCAGCAGCTATGAGTTTGTTACTGACTATTATGTTGATGTAGCTAGAGATTGTACCGACTTTTGTGGCGCAGTTGGACGGTAAAGTGCTGCCAAATGCCCACGCAGTCGTTGACGTTGACGGCGATGACCTCCACGATCTGGTGTTCGGCTCCATGAACGGCACCGTCGCTGTCTTCAAGGTGCGTCGTGGCTGGTTATTCACACTCTAGTATGTTTCTTCTCATCACCGTTGTGTATGTGCGTAGATGACGCCGACGCGCTTGACCAAGTGGAAAGAGTGCCGCGTCAACGGATGCGTCACTGCCATTTGCGCCGACTCCACTCTGCCCAACGACGTACGTGGGTATCCATACAATAACCAGCGACTCCACTCAGTAGCTCATTTGATTTTCGTTCATCTTTGTAGATGCGGATCTTCGTGGCGACGGCCGATGGCGTGTGCTTCGTGATCCAGGCGACTGAAAGCGGCGACGACTTCCAGCCTTCAGCCGATTTCGTGAGTCATTCAGCCCATCTCGATTCTGTTTGGAGAGCGAGTCTCATGCCCTTCTTTGGTATACGCAGCGAGTCGCGTTGAACGTCTGTGATGTCACGCTGCACCGTGGATTTCTCGTGTTTGGCACCCGCGAAGGCGCCATTCTGGTGTACATCCACGACAAAAACGCGGTATGTGCTTTTCACTCCACCTTATGTATTGCTTGGTTTCTGACGCTACTTCTCATGCAAAAACCCACCAGTTTGGCGACCATCGGCACTTGCAGACGTTCGAACTCGGCGCTGAAGTTGAATCGTTTCTGTCACTGGCGTCGGATCCGTCGTCTTCTCAGCTGCTTGTGCGCTGCGTCACTGGCGAGATCTTTGAGATCCAACTCGCTGAGAAAGACGGTGAAGTCAGTGCCTCCCACTGGGACGCTCCGTCGCGAGCACTGCATGATGGATCGTTACCGTACTTGGTGGACAGCGTTCGACTCCCTGGCAGTGATGAAGACTGCGTCGCCTGTGGGTCTCTCGTCGGGCAAATTGAAGTGCTCTCGCAAAGCGGAGACCGCGTTTGGCAACACGAGGTAGGACGTCCTACTGCATGTCCGTGTGAGTTGCTGCGAACTCAAATGTGTTGTTGTGTAGATTCCGGAAGCCGTGGTTGGAATGGACAGAGTGCGCATTAGTGCCGACGCCGACGCCGTACGATGGTCATTTAATTCAGGTATTATGCTGGGAGTGCTGACAACGTGACTCTGTGGTTTGTCTGCTGCAGATCATCGCCTGTACGTGGAGTGGCGTGTTTTACGCCATCCGCGATCCTGAACACATCGCGCATTTCCGAATGATGCTGCCTGCGGCCTCCATGTTCTGTGGTACGACTCTCTCCCTTACTGTTGCGTGGAAGGAGTCCTGGTCGCTCACTCCAGTGTTCTATCGCAGCCGACGTCCAAATGGGCAACACCAACAGCGATCCGACACGCGTCTTGGTGGCGATCAGCACGTCGGGCGTCATCTCGATCTACTTGGGTCTCCACGACGTACTCGGCAAGGCGCTGAACTCGCAGCCACTGGTACGAATACGTTCAAACTATGCTTCTTTTACTCGTGCAAGAGGGCTGATAGCAGTCGTGGCGTGATAGCTGGAAGCCGTCAAGAAAATTTCGCAGTTTGCACGCATCGATACGGAAGAAAAGCGACGAGCGATCCTCAAGAAGCTGCTGGAGAAGACGGACCAGTCAGAGGCGTCCGAGTTGTCGGTATTGTTGAGCAAGAAGAGCATCACCATGGAAGATTTCATCCGCTTGGCGACCACACAACGGTGGTGAAGATACCACAGCGCAAGCGTGTACGTGTGTGTGTAAATATGATTTCAATACTATGCAGTTGTTCGTTCGCTATTGGAAAGAGGTCTTCCTCTCGTCAGTATCACCACTTTCGCATTTGGTGTGCGTGCTCCACGAGCGCAGACACGGTCTCCGGCCCACGACGCAGCAGCTCCTGCGCGAAATCTGTCGCGTAGTCGAGATGGAACGCCGTCTCCGTCGACTTGGCACTGCGCGCCTTCCAGCTCTCGTCGAATGCTCGGAAGACGATGGAAAAGAGCTCAAAGAAGGCGATCGGGTCCTCAAACAGCCGCCAGAACGGTCGCTCGAGCCCAAGACACGCGCCGTCCTTCAGCTGCAGGATCTCGGATAAAACGTACGCGACTTTGCTGCCCACAAGCGCGTACGAGTACGTGTCTGGGTTGCCAGGCGTCGCCTGTTCGTTGAGCATGGGCAGCGCCACTTGGCGATGGACTTCGTGGAAGAACACGAGACATTGTAGCGGCAGCAAACACTGGAGCTCTCGGATCGGATCTTCCAGATGAAAGCCCAGTTGGCCCCATGGACTTCCCTCCGATACAAATGGCTGCGACTCGAAACAGCACTGCCACAGGCGGTTGAGCAGCTCCATGTGCTCGCGGCTTTCGTCCGACAGCGGCGTCTTCATCGCGCCCACGAGCTTTGCAAGCTGCGCCAACGCTGCAGCCGTCGGAGGCGCGTTAGACGACGAGTTAGCGCCCAGCACCTTGTCCAGCTTCTTCTGCAGCGACTGGCCCAGTCCCGACTGCTTCATCTTGGACGCGAGCGCCTGCTTCACGCCCGACAGCACAGCGCCGACATCCTGCGGCGCCGAGAAGCCGCTGTTTTCCCCCGTCGACCGCCCGGCACCCTGTTTAGGGCCCTCCTGCGCCCGGAAATACGCCTCATAGAGTCGGTCTTCCGCCACGTCCACTTGGTCCGCCGTGTATTCGTCCGCATCGCTGTTCTTCTGTGGTTCAGCCGACACCTGAAGCACTTTGACGCGGATCTGGCCGCGAGAGACGGGCAGCACACGCGCCGGGTCTGTGAGGTCCAGCCATGCGTAGGACCCGTCCTTGGTCGCGATCTGGAGACGGAAGTGGTGCGTGCCTTCGAACGGGAACTTGCGCTTGAGCTCCGCGAGCGTCGGCTGAGAGGAGAGGAGCAACGCGGAGCTGTACTCCTCCGGCGGCGCATCCTCATCCACCATCATCTGCTGGAAGAAGTACCGACATAGCACGCCGCCGCTGTCACTGTGGTCCCCACGCGCCATGATCCTCCGAGTCGGTCTTCCCAGCGTCTCGCGTCTGTTACGCCCCTCCGATATGAGGAGATCAAGCCATGAACGAAGAGAGCTGAAGTGGGGTGGGTTGTCGAAAATACTCTCCAAAGTACGAATCGTCTCTACAAAGTACGAGTTCATCTGTCGATATTAGTTTGTCGATATCATTTTGATTGTCGACAATCACCAAGTGCAGTTCACCCACTGCGACGCGGGAAAAGTCGAAACCCGAACGGCAACAAATCGCCAAAATGGACGACGACGACGACTGGGACGACGCGTTCCTCTCGACGATCGACGCGCTGGAGACGTCGCATCTGCAGCAGCGGCAGGGCGGGGGTGGTGCGCATGCTGTGGCACATGCTGCGCAGACGCAGGAGTGGGCGTGTCGCTCCTGTACGCTCAACAACAGCGCTGATCGCACGACTTGCTCCATGTGCAACACGCCTCGAGGCCAAGTGTATCAGCCGCAGCAGACGACTCTACCGCACGCACACGCAACGAGTACAAGTGCACCGCCTGCGACGTCGTCGTTCTTCAATCCGGTGCCATCACAGGCGACAACGGCGTCGTCGCAGTCCAGAAAGACCGTCCAGGCGACGCTGCCGTTCGCCAAGCCACCCGCCAACGTCACGCCAGCGCCAACAAGCCGTCGAATAGAAGGCCACGGAGCTGTTAATACTCATAGTCGCCCGCCGACTGCTCCAACTTCATCAACGCAGAATGGACGACTGGCGTTTCCTCCGCGTAACGGAATGGCCAACGCACAAAGTGATCCCATCGACGACAACGACGACGAGACGGACCCGGCTGCCGCGCTGGCGCTGCTCGCCAAGCTCAAGCACAAGGGCGAAGACAACCAGGCGCGCATGCGATACTACACAGACGCGGAGTTGGGCGCGTCTCGCCAGTCGTTGTATCCGCCGCCGCCGATCGACGACGACGCTGCCGGGTCGTTTATCTACCCGACCAATTACTCTGTGCGCGAGTACCAACTGACGATCGCGGAGAAGGCGCTGTACCACAACACGCTCGTGTCGCTGCCCACGGGTCTGGGCAAGACGCTGATCGCGTCTGTCGTCATGTACAACTTCTATCGGTGGTTTCCCGACGGTCAGATCGTGTTCATGGCGCCGACGAAGCCGCTCGTCGCACAGCAAATTGGCGCGTGCCACGAGATCATGGGCATTCCGCTGAGCGACACGGCAGAGCTGCAGGGAAGCGTGCCACCGACGACGCGGAAGGTGCTGTGGAACACCAAGCGCGTGTTCTTCTGCACGCCGCAGAGCATGTACAATGACCTGCAGCGAGGTATTTGTCGACCGGAGCGGCTCGTGTGTCTCGTGGTGGACGAAGCACATCGTGCCACGGGCAACTACGCGTACTGCGGCGTGATTCACGAAGTCGAGAAGCGCACCAAGCAGTTCCGGGTGCTCGCGCTGTCGGCGACGCCAGGATCGAAGTTCGAAGTCATCCAGGAAGTGATCCGCAATCTGCGCATCACGCACATTGAAAGCCGCTCGGCGGACGACCCGGACGTGAAGAAGTACACCCACGCGCGCCAGGAAGAAGTGATCAAGTGCAGTCTGGGTGGTCAGATCGCCGAGGCGAAGGCGCTGTTCATGCAAGTCTTCCAGCGGATCGTGCAACGGCTCTTCATTGGGAATATCATCCAGCACAAAGACCCTGAGAGGCTCACGAAGTGGTATGTGCTGCAGATGCGCGAGCGTTTTCGTTCAAGTCCAAACTACCAGACGAACAGAAGTGCAGAAAGCGACTTGGCACTTCTCGTGAGCCTGCTCCATGCTCGAGATTTGCTCACAGGCCACGGATTATCAAGCTTCAAAGAGTGTATCGAAGATTTCGTCACAGAACAGCAGCGCACAGGCTCCCGCCCGTCATGGTCGAAGAAGGAGCTGCTGCAGTCCACCGAGTTTCAAGCGTTGCGGCTGAGTCTTCAAACTGTGAGCAATGAAAACGAGTTAACGAATCCGTCGAGCCACCCGAAACTGCTCAAGCTGCGAGACGTGCTTCATGAGCACTTCCAGCGCCATGCGATGGGCAAATCGAGCACAAGAGCGATCGTATTCACGCAGTATCGCAGTAGTGTGACGGAAATTGTCAAGTTGCTGACTCCACTGGCGCCGCTAATCCTCGCACAGCAGTTTGTTGGTCAAGGCGCCTCAGGAAAGTCCAAGGAGAGTAAGGGCCAGTCGCAGAAGGAGCAACAAGAGATCGTGCGCAAGTTTCGAGCGGGCCAGTTTAACGTTCTCGTGGCGACCTGTATCGCGGAAGAAGGCTTGGACATCGGTGAAGTCGACTTGATCGTCAGCTTTGACGCGTTGGCATCACCTGTGCGAATGATTCAGCGAATGGGGCGAACTGGGCGAAAACGAGTGGGCAAGGTGATCATTTTGGTGACGGAAGGTGACGAGGAAAAGAAACTCGCACGCGGTGTATCGGCGGCCAAGACAGTCAGCAAAGCGCTCACGACGTACAAGAGCAAGTTCGTGTACGGGAAGTGTCCACGCATGCTTCCACAAGGTTGTGTTCCGACACTGGCAACGTTAGAGATGGTGATCCCAGAGTTCCACGCGTCTCAAGTCGCCGGAAAACAGCAGCCTGGGTTGAGAGGGTCGTCTCGAAACGACGGTGAAGGTGCACCAGAGAAGAGGGATATGTCGTGGAAGTTGAATGATTTGGAGAAAAGTATCGCACGCACGAGGTACCTGCCGTCGACGCAGTGGCCTGACGCCCCCAGACACGAATTTCTTCCCATCGCACCGAACCGAACCATGTTACTCCGACGACGGTGTCCTGACGATGGTCGAAGCGGTTCTCGGTCGCTTGGATTGCTCAAGCTGGTTCGAAAAATCAACGGAGTGCACTATGAAGATGAAGAGCTGGAGCAACGTGCTCCACCCATAGCGATGCGGGATCGGCCGTCACTCTCACTAGGCTTGTACGATGACAGCAACGAAGTGCTCGCATTCAGTGATCCAGAGGACCTGCACGACGACCACATGCATTTCAGCCCGCAGTACAGTGGAGTGCCTGCGTTACCACCTGAACCAGCGACGCCAGCGCGAGTGAGTGGCGCTCAGCAGCAAACACCACGGACGATTGAGCCGAATCAGCGCACCCCGACCATTGGAGAACTCGTGAACTCTGCGACCAAGCCAGTCGGCGGTGGAGCCCAAGCTTCGCCTCTTCGTCAGGTCACAATGACGGGGAAACCGTCTCCTTCCCCAGGAAGGAAGCCGTCTCCGTCTCCAGGGAGAAAGAAGTCGCTCGGCAGTGGAACGAAGAAGACGAAGAAGAGAACAGAACGACCACGCGATGCGATCGATGAGAATCTGCTGGAGAGAGGAGATCGTCTACTACAGCAGTTGCAGGCAATGGTGATGAGTGAAGAAGCGGCCTCGTCTACTGAAGTGTCGAGCCCCGAGCCAGAGCCTCAAGCCATTGATGCAGAACCGATGGTAGTGGAGATGCCTCTCCAGTTCCCTCGCATTGCGAGACGCCTGGAATTTGAGCGACATGGTGGGAATATCGATCCGAACAGCTCGATGGGCGAGACTCGCGCGCCACGACCAAACTGCGTGCCACTTCCACCGACCGAGCAAGAGCTCTTTTCACTTTTGTCGACCAATGCGCCTGTAGTGGCTGAGGCAGAGCGTCAAGGAACGGAGCGCAGATCTACTCCGCGACTGCCCGTGGAATCGTCTTTTACGATGTCGCCGGTTCCTGCTACTGCAACGACAGTCGATCCTGGTCGACGATTAGATATTGTCGTCCAACAGCCGAAGGCTCACAGCGTGGATGCATCTACTCTACGCGCGACGTCTCCTGCCGTGGATATCACGAAGCCATCCTTGTCAGTGCGCACGCCACTTCAGATGGAGAACCATGGGGACATGCCACGCCCGCAACTGTTCCAGATGAAGAAACCGAAACGATCTCTCGCGTTGCGAGACATCCCGCTGGACGACGACGAGTTCGAGGATGAGCCATTGAAGCAAGCACCGAAGCCACAAGCCACGCCCAAAAAGATGAGCAGCGCGGTTGTCCAACAAGAGAAGATGCAGAGCACAAAGCCGAAGGCCGACGTGTCACTCGGCAAGAAAGCCGCGCGAGGGATCAAGGCCAACTCATCCCCCAGCAAGCCAACGATCATCGATCTTATGGCCAGCAGCCACACCTCTTCCAAGGAACGCGAGGTCAGCAGTCGATTTGAAGCCCCCAAGCCGCAAATTAGTTCCCGTTTTAAGACGCAGACGCAGACCCAAACTCAGGATGAGCCGTGCTCAATCTGCTGTGAGAACGAGTCATTCGACGACGACCCGATCGTGTTTTGTGGCGGCTGCAATACTGCGGTTCATCAGTTCTGCTACGGAATCCCAGTGCTTCCCAAGGAAGACTGGTACTGTGACTTGTGTGTCAGCACGAGGCCAAGTGGCAAGGGCAAAGGCAAAATCAAGGCCAAGACTCCCAGCTGTGCGCTTTGTCCGATGCGTTCAGCGGTGTCTGGTGGAGCGATGAAGCAGTCGCAGTGCGGCCAGTGGGTCCACGTCCAGTGTTTTCTATGGATCCCAGAGCTGCAGTTCCACTTCGATTCCAGCAGACTTCGCTTGGGCACGATCGACCGGCTGGATCCGGATAGGAAGACACTGTACTGCGCGTTGTGCAACTCGAAGCGTGGGGGCGGCGTCATCCAGTGCGCGCACAAGCGCTGTCTCACCGCTTTCCACGTGAGCTGCGCGTCTGCCGCGTCGTCGGACGGCTACAAACTGGTCCAACTTGACCAAGATGAAGGTGAAGACAGCAAGACGCTGTTTGTGGCGTACTGTCAGCTTCACAACAAATCCAAGTCGCTGTGGAAACCTCCGCAAACAGCGCACACTGCAGCTTCTCCAGTTACCAAGCAGGCTCTGACTTCGGCTGCATCTCCATTTGCGAGGGCACCTCCGTCAGCACGTTCTCCATTCTCTGCGTTATCCCCGAGTGCCTTGCTCATGAGCCAAGCGGACTCAGCCAAGAAGCAGCGCAAGCAGTTCCGCCGTCTCAAGCGAAAGTACGACGTCGCGATGCCATCTCAGGCAAGTGGCACGCACCAAACTCCACCAAAGGCTCACTCGCCGTGGACCAAGCGCATGAAACGTTCGGAGAAGTCGGCTCAAGGCCGACGTGAGTATGCCAAGACGATCGCTAAGATGTTTATCGAAGATGAAGTGGATGCTCCAAGCAGCGGCGACGACGATGACGAAGACGACGAAATGAACGAAGAAGACGCGGCGTTCATCAATGATTCCTCCCAGCTCATTTACTCGCCGTCCGTACCGACGCCAGTGCGGAAGAAGAAAAACAAACGCAATTCGTTGGGCGATATGCGAGCCATCTACGCGCGATCGCTCATCGAGTCACCGCAGCTGCGGCGGGGGCGTCACATGTTGCCATCGAGTGGAATCATCGGCGCGTGTCTGCAGGAGATGAACGAAGAAAGCGATGAATCGATGTCTGCGTCTGCCGATGATAGTGAACAAGCAAGCCAAGAAGAACACGGTGACGAGGATGCGGAAATGATCGAGATCATAGACGAATCAGAGCCGCAGCCTGGAGAGGAGGACGCACCGATGGATACGACAAACGAGCACACGAAGACTGACGACGGAGGTGCAGTCCCACAGGCTCCGTGCTTTGACTTGCTCGGTCTGGCCACAGCCATGATGCCGCCACTGTCCGCACCGACGGCGGCAGAGGTGCAACTGAAGCCAATGACCGAAGAGGTCGTCACAGCAGACGCTGAAGACGATCAGAAACATTCATTGCGTGAAAAGATCGAAGCAAACAGACTCAAGGCGCTGCGTTTATTGGAGGCGAGGAAGCAGGCAGCACGGACCAGCGATAGCACTTTCGTCCCCGATACACCGTCGAAGCTGATGTCAACAGAAAAGCAGCGAACGGAGAAGACGCGTCCCAAGCCCAGCTTCCACGAAGACATTGTCGACCAGGCTCCCGCTCCAGCGCCTCCAGTTCCTGTAGCTCGATTCTCCGTCGAAGCAGCTCCTCCATCCTTCAGTCTGCTAGGAATGGCTGCACCGATGAGCCCTCCCCCGAGTATCCCAACGATGAGTGTGATCGTGCAGTCGGCTTTTCGTGCGTCTCCAGTGTTTGAACGGCTACAGTTAGACTCCGAATCTGTCGACGTCCAAGATGAGGCGGAGCTTGAAGCAGACGCGATGCTGAGTCTCCGTGTGGCTGTGTTGAACGTCGATCTCCGATCATCTG
>JAADXB010000310.1:0-15981 GCA_023337495.1 Pythium diclinum | reverse complement strand
GCCGCTCGCGAAGGCGTAGAACGTCTCGTGGATCCACGCCATGATGGCGACCATGAGCGTGGAACACAGCAGCAAGTGCTGCAGCACAGCGGCCCGCGAGAAGCGGTCGCGGATCATGGCGGCCGTGACGCGCTGGTCTGTCGTCGACGCAGCCGCGAGCATCACGGTGCCGCACAGCAGAAGCACAGTCGACGCCACGTTCCACGACCAGTCGCCAGTATGCTGACACACACAAATACATGATTAAGTAGTGAGGATCCCAAGCCAGTGAAGAGCTCAAGCATTTGGACGTTTGGACGCACCTCTCGCGACGATCGAACAGCTAGTTTGATCATGACAGTGGCGTTGAAAACCACGGCAGCAAGAGAGAGCGGAAGGCGACTCAGCGCGTAGAGCTTCACGAGTGTGACGGTTATGACGAGCGCCGAATGCGGCAGCCACGGCGGAAAGGCCACACCGCCACGTATCTACAGACCAAGCGCAGCGTGTTAGCAACTGCTTCTGCCAGTGATGAGCTAGTAGTGAGTCGTACTCGAAAGCCGTGTAGCCGCATGCGATGCAGATCCACAGAGACCCACGCAACTGCTGCCTAGACACGATCACACTGTGAGATACAGGCAGGAAACAAAGCAGCAGACAAGCGCACTCACAAGCAGCAAAGCGCCTTGTACATCCGAGCGCTGCAGGTGCTGCGTGGTCAGCGGCGCGGCGCTGCTCATCGAGGCGGAAAGATCTGCGAATGAGTTGGTCAACAAATCCCAAAACTGAGCTGAAATCATGAAAGGTCACTTTATAAAGTTCGCATAGCTACATGCGCACTTAGTGGTGGATACAATGATGAGAAAGGCTACTGACAGAACTTACTGCTCCGGGTTCAAGTACGAGATGCACTGCGTGGCCGAGGACCAGTCGCGTTTGCGCTTGTCTCCGCAGGACGCGTAGAGCTCGCAGAGATGCGTCTGCGTGCTGTGGCAGGCCAGCGGGTTCGAGCGGCGGCACTCGATCTCCTGGACCATGCCGCCCAGCTCGTCCACCTGCGGCACGACGTCGCCACGCGGCTTGATCGTGAGCACGTAGTCGCGGATGTCGGCGTCCTGGATGCCGAAGCGGCCGCGCGTGAAGAGCAGACCCGGGCCGGAGAACGACACAGCAGGCGTCTTGGTCTTGGCGCCCACCATGCCGGCCATGGCGCCGCCCAGACTGTGGCCCGTGAGCACGAGGCGGTCGCCCACGCGCTTCTTGAGCTGCGTCACGTGCTCCAACAGGTCCGTGTACACGGGCGGAGGCATGATCTTGCCCAGCAGGTCATTCGACAGCATCTTGACCACGAACTTGTCCGGTAGCTGCTTGAGGAACGGCACGAAGATGTTGACGGCCTGCATCGTGCTGATACCGAACCAGTAGTGGAGATCCTCCAGCGCGTCGGCGGCCGACGCCGTGCCGCGCACCGCCACGACCGTCATGTTGATCTTCGGGAAGAAGAGCTCGACCCAGACCTGGTGGTCGATGGTCTCGTTGTTGCGCTGCACGTACTGCCAGCCGTCGAGGTCCGTGCCCTTGAAGCGCTCGTCGAACGACTGGAACTGCACGGACGTGTTGTAGCCGTACACCGAGTCGGCGATCAACGCAAAGTCCACGATGTCGAGCGTCGAAAAGTCCAGCGAACACACCGGGTACTGCGCGATCTTTCCCCACACAGACGACACGTTGCCCAGCACGTCCACTGTTGGAAGCGCGGTGCCGTTCACAGGCGGGTACACCTTGAAATCACCACCCAAAACGAACGTGCCGACGGCCCACGTGGACGAGAAGAAGACAAACGACAGGATCACGAAGGCCGTGATGAAGTAGCGGAAGGCCGAGCCGAAGATCTGCGGGAACTTGCCCTGGATGGCGCTGGCCAGCAGGATGAGCGAGAAGCCCATGAGGATCCAGCCCAAGTAGAACGCGCCGAACGAGATGATGGCGCTCACGAACACGAGCGGACACAGGATCGCCAGGCGGCGGTTGTACGAGAACTTGGTCCACGGGTTCCAGGCCTGGAAGCTCTCCTGGAGCTCCTGCAGCTTGAACTTGCCGTCGATGGCGTCCGTGGTCTCGTTGGCGTCCGTGGTCACAGCGGCGATGGCCTCCTCCACGGCTTCCTGGCGGTCGGCCTGCGTGAGCGGCAGACGCTCTGGGTCCGGGCGACGGCCGCTGCGCTGGCAGCGCTTGACGAAGTTGACGACGTCGCTGACGGTCGTGTACACCAGCGACTGGAGGAACTCGTAGGCGCGGAAGCCGATGTCCACGAGCCAGAGCTGCTCCGACTTCTTCTCGTTCTCCATCTCCTGCAGCGCGCGCTCCAAGTTGCGTCGGCGCCGGCGGTAGTTGCTCACAAACTCGCGCATCTTCTGGTTGCGCGCGCTCCAGAAGTGGCACACGACCCACAGCACCAGGTAGAACACGAGCGTGTAGAAGCCCGCCTGGATGTACGCCAGGAACGCCTGCATGGGCGACAGCGTGGACAGCAGCGTCGTGCCAAAGTTCCACAGCGTCGTGACCTCGAAGACCACGGGGCAGATGAGGTCGACGAGGATCAGCGTCGAGAAGTCGAGCGGCGGGCCGTCAAAGTCCGTCTTGGTGAAGATGGCGGCCGTGTGCGCGGCGCCGATGGCCTTCTTCCAGCGGTCGTGGGCGTCGGCGGCCTGCTCGTCCACCACCTTGTCGTGGCGCACGTGGACGGCGTCATGCGCACGCGTGAACGACCGCTCGAGCTCCGTGCGCTTCTTGTCTTCCTCCTCCTTGTTCTTGTCGTCGAACGGATCGTCCGCCACGAAGATGCGGCGGATGGACGACACGAGACGCTTCCAGGCCTCGGCGTCCGAGTCCACGGACTGGTACTGCGACAGATACTCCTGGTGGAGACGGTCCTCTGGCATCTCCTCCCAGTGGCGCAGGTAGTGGATCACCACGGTGATGGAGAGACGGAAGTTGGCGAGGCTGCCTTCGCTCTTGTTGATGGCGTCGAAGAACAAGCGACTGGATTCCTCAAAGAGGTACGACAGTAAAATGAGTGCGAACGGCAGCACACCGAGCAGGAACAGCGAGCGCACGGTGAAGTTGGCGTCGGCGCGTGCACTTGGCAGGAAGATGGCGAAGAAGATCTCCATGAGGAACGTGAACGAGAACATGACGATGACCATCATGACCAGGAACGAGAAGTAGCCGAGTCGGAACTGGCACGTCGAGCGGTAGAACGACCACTTGTCCTCGAGCTTTGCCAGCTTGGCGAGCTCGGCCTTGCGGCCGATGACCGTGGCCATGAGCCCGTCGCGCTCCGAGACCTCGTTGCTGTCGCGGTGCAGCAGCGCGTGCGGCGAGCCAGGCCCCGTGACGCGGCGGCGCGGCTCCGTCATACTGCTGAGCTTGTGGGGGGTTTGAATCAGGTCGGCGAGTGAGAGCTGCTCGGCTCGGCTCGTGTGTGCAGACCACTCAACCAGCGAGCGCTGGTGAGAGAGAGAGAAGGAAGGAAGAGGAGGAGGATGCGCCTTACGCTGGACAGGTCCGTGGTTGTTCCCTTGGGCCGCAACTGACTTGCGGAGCGGCTCCCCTCCACAACGTGAAGTGGCTCCACCGATGTCTCACATGCATGTGACCGACTGACTGAAGCTGGTGGTCATCCGCTGAGCTGCTCGGTGGGCGGACCACAGAATGGTGGTGGAGCGGACGGCCGTCCACTAAAACCTCATTCGGAAGATGATTCCGGAAGCATCGTTTGAAGCTGAAAATCAGCCATGTGGTCAGCGCGGATCGGATTAAAACCTCAAAATATGAGTCAATCCTGACAGCTGTGGGAATCATGGTTACGGTGAAATGTACATGACGAGCGGTGCGTCAACGATTTGGACGAATCCTAAAACAGTGTAATCGTCCAGGCAAGGCTGGTTTGTCTACTGCTTATTTTGGGCACCACATGAAATAGGCGACCGAGTAGCTAGCCTAGCCTAAGCTAATCAGCATGGTTACGCAGAGAGGGTAACCAACACGTTCGGTGTCAAACAGCAACAACCACAAAAGAGACGAAGATGCTGAGCTTGGTGACGCGAGGAGTTGGTGCGCGAGTGCTGCGTGCGCAGGGCGCGCGTGGGTTCGCAGGCTCGGCGAGCAGCCGCGTGAAGATCATTGGCTCGCACGATGCGTACAAGACCATCACGGCGGTGCGTTGACGCTCCCTCTCGCGTGGAATATTCCCTTCCGACGATTCTTACGAGATCTTTCTGTTCATACTGTACGGCACAGACTGGCACTGACAAGAAGGCCATCGTGTACTTCACGGCCAAGTGGTGCCCTCCGTGCAAGGTGATCTCGCCAATCTACGACGAACTCAGGTACGATTACCGTCGTCGGTCATGCAGTCTCTGTTTCATCGGTGTTGTGACCTGACAATTCTGTCTTGTGTCACAGCTCCAACTTCGAGGGCATCGAGTTTGCGAAGGTCGACGTGGACGAGCAGCCTGAGACCACCTCGCGTGCTGGCGTGCGAGTACGTTGCACCATATTCACTACTGTTGTCGTTGATGTTTGATTGAATACTCACAATGATGTTGTTTTAGTCGATGCCAACGTTCTTCTTCTTCGAAGACGGCAAGCTGCAGCGCGAGCTTTCGGTACGTCCTTGATGCATTAGACTTGCATATACCTACTCTTTCTGACAAGATCTCATGATGCTGTGTAGTTCTCCGGCGCCGACGAGGCCCTTTTGCGCGGCAACGTGAAGGAATTGAGCGAGCTCTAGAGAAGTCCGCAGTAAAGAACATGAACTGGCTGCTGCCATTGCATTCTGAAATGTCTTAACATTCATCTTTCAGCCGCATCCAGCGCTTCTTGAGCCACCGTCTTGATGGCCCGAGCGGCGGCCGTCTTGTCCTTCGCGTTGCCGATGGCGGCGATCATCGACACACCAGCAGCTCCTCCCTCTTCAATGCACCTGCGAACGCCTCCATTCTCAATTGAGAGACCACCGATTGCATACACAGGAACACCGAACGCTCGTGCCGTCGTGGTGCAGTCGAGGAGTCCAACAATTCCAATTGCGTTGCCGTCATTTGCCTCTGGCTTGGTGCTGGAGGTGAACACGGGGCCAGCACCAAGGTAGGTCGCGCCATTCTCACAGGCAGCTCGAGCCTGGATACCGTCACGCACAGTTACACCAACGATGAACTCGTTGTCGCGTCCAGTCCCTTTGATCTTGGACAACACTTCCTTCAACGCTGCGTCGCCCTGGCCGATGTGGACGCCGTCAGCGCCGAGCTGCAGCGCCAAGTCGACCGAGTCATTGACGATCAGTGGGACATCGTACTTCTTCGTGATGTCTCGGATCTCCTGAGCCACCGACAGCAAGAACTTGCTGCCTGGCTGCTGCTCCCATAGAGCTCTCAACTCGGGGAGCTCCGTGAGGTCTGCCTTGGACGGCTTCTGGCGCCACTGGATCAGATCAGCGCCGCCACGGATGGCATCTTCAACCACAGACACGAGCTCCTCGGCCTTGATCTTGGAGCCCACGGAGGGCGTGATGAAGTAGAGCGCGCGCTGGCGCAATCGTGACGTCATGCTCGTCGATGCCGTCAGCCCGAAGATGCCGTTGGCGTCGACGATTTGATGCGTGAGTGGCAATAAACCGACCAAAAACCGGTATTTGTGATTTGTGCTTGAAGCTTTTCCGATCTCATCCCCATCATGAGACAACCCACTTCCACGTAATTACGGAAGTGGTCCCCAGTGACTGGTCCCGACGATCTTTTTACGGAACTTGCGCTGCCTCCTCTCTTTTTTTGCAACTTCGACTTCCGTGTCTGTCGGTCGGGTTTTCTGGATCCGGATTCACTGGATTCGTTGCCATCCGTCGGCTGTTGGCGCCGGCAGAACAGATCCACGGTTTTTGTTGGCGAAAACGCCAACACTGCCACTTCCCTCCCTTCCGTCGCGTGCGCAAGCCAATTGGAAAGTGAACCCAATCCGACCTCATCCAGAATGGCGGAGCGTCGCGTCAAGTACGGCGCCATCCCCACGAGCGAGCGAGAGGGCGAGACCTCGGTGAGCATCTCGGCGGAGCAGCAGATCAACCCGCTGCTGCTGCGCGTGGACAACGCCACGGACGCGCTCAAGCCCTGGGAGTTCCCTGGATGGGGCACCACCACCAAGATCCAGCCGGACGACCGCGAGATCCATGAGATCGACACGCACTTGTCCATGGAGCACCCGAAGCTGTCCGAGTGGCTGGCCACGGCCATCTGTGGCAACGACATCCTCTCGAGCTGTCTGTACGTGTCGGGTCTCGTCGCGTCCAAGGCCGGCAAGCTCGCGCCGCTTGCGCTGGCAGTCGTCGCCGGCGTGCTGTACCTGTACCGCTTCATCTACGGCGAAGTGGTGAACGCCATCCCGCTCAACGGCGGCTCGTACAACGTGCTGCTCAACACGACGTCCAAGCGCATCGCGTCGGTCGCGGCGTCGCTGGCCATCCTGTCCTACATCGCCACGGGCGTCGTCTCGGGCACGTCGGCGTGTAACTACCTGGCCTCGCAGATCCCGTCGCTGCCCATCGTCCCCGCGACGATCGTGCTGCTGTCGTTCTTTGCGCTGCTGAGTCTCGTGGGCATCACGGAGAGCGCGGTGTTCGCGCTCGGCATCTTCATCGTCCACACTGCGACTCTGGCGACGCTGTGTCTGGCGTCCATGGCGTTCGTGATCCGCGACGACTTCCAGATCCTGCAGAGCAACATGGGCACGGGCTTCCCGGACATCAACTTGGCCGGCGAGATCGTCTCGGGCAACTTCTTCACCGCCATTTTCTTCGGCACGTCGGCTGCGATGCTCGGTATCTCGGGCTTTGAGTCGTCGTCGCAGTTCGTGGAGGAACAGGCCGAAGGCGTCTTCCCAAAGACGCTCAAGAATATGTGGTGGAGCGTGTTCATCTTCAACCCGCTGATCTCGCTGCTGTCGCTGGGCGTGATGCCGCTGCAGGGTCCTGACAGCATCATCGCCCACAAGGACACGGTGCTGGCGCAGATGGGACTCGTGGTCGCCGGCGAGAAGATGCAGACGCTGGTCGCGCTGGACGCGTTCATCGTGCTCTCGGGTGCCGTGCTCACGGCGTACGTTGGTATCGTCGGTCTCATCCGCCGTCTCGCGAGCGACCGCGTGCTCCCGGGCTTCCTGCTGGACGTGAACAAGCTGCGCCACACGAACCACTTCATTATCGTCGGCTACTTCATGGTCGCCTCGAGCTTGGTGCTGATCCTCCACGGCGACACCGAGACGCTCTCGGGTGTGTACACGTACGCGTTCCTGGGTCTGATGACGCTCTTTGGCACTGGCTGTATGCTTCTCAAGTTCAAGCGTGCGGATCTGCCGCGTTCGGTCGTCGCACCGTGGTGGAGCTGCATCTTGGGCGTCGGCATGGTCATGACCACGTTCCTGGGTAACCTGCTGGGAGATCCGACCGTGCTGACCTACTTCTCGCTGTACTTTTTGGCCGTGCTGTCGATCGTGACCATCATGTTCGAGCGCACGTTCATCCTTCGCCTGTGCATGTACATGGCCCAGCGTCTGTGCCCATCGCAGAGCCGTCCAAAGCACGACTTCGGCATGGTGGACTACGAAGAGACCGAGGCGCTTCGCACTGGTGCGCGCGGCGGCAAGACGATCGCGCGCATCATCCGCGAGATCAACGAGCAGGCCGTGTTCTTCTACTGCAAGACGCCGAACCTCTCGATCATCAACAAGGCCATTCTCTACGTGCGAACCAACGAGCAGACCCACACGCTGTATATCGTGCACTGCCACGAGAAGGGCACGCCGATCCCAGAGGGCTTTGAGGAGACCGTCGCGCTGTTCGACCACATTTACCTCAAGATCAAGATCAACTTCCTCAGCGTGGAAGGCCACTTTGGCCCAGCCATGGTCGAGTGGCTCGCGCGCAAGTACAAGCAGCCGAAGAACATGATGTTCATCAAGCAGCCGAACCACGACTTCACCCACACCGTGGCGTCGCTGGGCGGCGTGCGTGTGATCACGGCCTAGAGGACAGAGTCCTGGGGTTCCTGTCCTCGTGCGGCGGCCAGCACAGGAGGACGACGAAAGTTGGATTTTGCTTTTGAATCTTTTCATTTTTGTATTTTCCGGGTCGAAGCAGTTCGGCCTGCAGCGAGGGATGGCCTCATGGATTGCACATGACGCGTCTCGTCAACTACTACAACCATTACAGACCAAAATATAAAGCTTCATACTGTTTCTCATCAAGCATGGGTCAATGGATGAAAGATAAAGAGAGGGCTTGGGTGAGCAACGAGACTTCCGTGTGATCTCGGCCTTGAGCTCTCTGTTGAGTTGATTGTTGAGTTGGGTTGAGTTGGTTGTGGGTTGAAAAAGTGGAAACCTTTCTTTCGGTGATTAAATAGCTTGAGCCGAGGCCCGTGGATGTGGATGTGGATGTGGATGACGGTCCGTAGTGTCTCCGTCTGTATGATACAAAATTGGTTGGCAGGATGGCGATCACTCGTCCTCCTCGACAACCGCCTCGAAGATCGTGGGCAGTACCACCTTCTTCTGCTTGGCTGGCGGTTGCACAGAGAAGCGAGCTTCCTGTTCTTCGAGCTTCTTCACGCGCTTGGCGGCCGACGACAAGTGAACCTTCCGTGCGCGACTGCGGTGATCCGAGCGACGGCCTGAGGCGTTGGCGAAGTTGAGGAGATCGTTGCGGTGAGCACCTGGATCCGAGTGGCGGCCGGCGACCGTGGTCTGAAACTTGGCGGTTTCCCAGTCGGACAGGCGTCCGGCGCGGTTCTCTTCGGTGAACGACGTCCGCGAGGAGCGCGACGAGCGGCCGTATTCCAACAGGTTTGGCATGGAAGCCTTGCCTGTGAGAACACGGCCGGCGTCGTTGTTGGACAGCAACGTCGAGGAGAACGTGGGCGCCTGTGGTTCTGCCTTGGACGAGTCAGTGATCGTGGCCGAGTCCGACGCCTCCGGTACTTGGTTGTCGGTGACCGAACTACTTCTCAGTTCACGGTATGATGCCGAGCGTGCGCCGTATCGCGTGGGCGTCGCGGAGAAGAGGTGGTTGGGCGTGGCCATGCTGCTGGCGCTGCTAGTAGTCGAGTTCAGGTAGAGCTTGTTGCGGTAGTCGTCTTCGCTGTCGCTCATGTTCACGTTCAAGTACGTGTAGCGCATGTCGTTCACGTCCAGGAACTGGTCCATGAGCGTGCGCGTCTGGCACGTCACGCTCTCGCGACACGTGCGCGCGTGCTTGGCGACGGCGTCGAGAAAGGCGTTGAGGCCGAGGCGGCGCGACTCGAGCACCTTCTCCTTGGTGTTCCAGAACAAACGACGGTGCGGGAACTGCATGAAGCTCGTGCGCTTGGACATGATGGAGCAGTGCGAGCACATGTCGCCCTGCTTGACGGCCTCCTCGAGTCGCAGACGGAACAGTCGGAACTCGGAGTAGCGGCGATACACCGTCCAGTTGAGGCCGGCCGTGCGCTCGTCGGACACGCGGATCACGTACTGCGTGTGCGTGTGGGAGTTGCCGGCCGACGGCTTGCTCACGTGGGCGATGCTCGTGTGGAGCACGCTCTGCGGCGCCTGGAGCGCGGACAGCGACTGCACCATCAGCGATGCGGCTTCAGCGTAGCGGGGGTTTCGTGCGTGGCGTGGATACTCAGCTCCGTCCGCAGAGAAGTCTGTGGCGTCGATCGCTGTGATGTTAGTGTCCGATCCGCTGATTGACGGACGGATTTGTTGGTTGATTGATGGACCCTCCGAGACGTTGGCGTTGGGGAGGGAATGATGGAATAATGAAGTGCCTGGGCGAGCGGATTGGATTTGCTGGACAACTTCGAAGGAATCGGCAACTGCGTTTGGTGACTTTTCCCCTGGATGGCCGGCGTTCCTTTCACGGCGGGCCGATTGTCTTGTGGACTGGATGTTGTGAGTCACTTATGCTGGGCGAGCGCCCATTGCGCCATGCTTCTGTGCGGCCGTCGCCTGCTGACGGCTGACCATGACCGGCCAGGCATTGAAGAGGGGTAGGGGATGTGCTGTACAATTCGGAAAGAAACCTACCCGGACCCCACCCACATCCACTTGTATCGAACTCGAGACACCCAGGAATAGCCTAAATATTTAAATGCATTACCCGTCATATATGATTCAAGTGCGCACGTATTCTGGTATCATTGAACTGCGCCACACGATAATCTAGATCTGTGTGATGCCATTGAATTTGAGAAAGCCGAAAGAGTGACGATGACCGCGAGTGTGGGTCAATCGCCAGCTCCTTGTACTGGCTATGTAATTTTCGAGAGTTCACTTGATCTTTGTAGGTGCCCTCCAGATTTAGCTGCAACATTGACATCCAGACAGCTCGGCGTCATCGATGCGCGGCCCTTGCTTCCAAGTGAAGTTCAACAAGGGATCTGTCCCACCCTATCCCTGATTGTGATTATGGTGGACCGGCACATCCCCAAAAATCTCGACGAAACTGAAATCCAGTTCGTGACGAGGAAATTGGCGTCCGACGTCTGACTCTGCGCTGGACTGGAGAAGTTCTCAATGAAGAGTGTTCTCTCTCTCGTGACCTTTCGCCTCCAATCGAGGCGCCATTGGCAAGGGCTTGGTATCGCTTCTTGGATGTTCATCCTCACCGCGTGCGTGTGTTACGCTGCTCTGCCAGATCATTGAACCACCGACTTGAGTTTTCAAGTGCATGTTCTCTCGAGGGTCCAGTTGAGTTGCCTTTTCATTGTCATGGAGCGTGGGTTTACAGTTCGCTTCAAGTTGACTTGGAGTTGGAAGAAGCGGAAGAAGTGCAGCTGAAACACCTGATTCCGGTGCTGTCGCCCATCTGCGTTGAAGCATCCGCCGTCAGTTTGGCTCGGACTCGGAATTCCCGTCGAATCAACAGATCGACGGTCGATCTGAGCGATGCCGCACATCCCCTGGTGCTCCACACCACCTACAGTACTGTACAGGCTTCTGAATGTCTGGCATGGTGGGTTGTTCGGATCCAAAATGCCTGCACATTTTACATGACGCAGCAAACTGCCGCTGCCCTTTGAACGTCTCTTCAGTTATCTGTGTGTAATGAGGCGACATGTTATTGCAGGTGCCCACACATCGCACGCAGTCACAGCGAGCGAAATGCCCACCAGTCATCCACCAGAAACGGCCTGCGTCACTCGGCTACCAGATACCGGACGACGCTCGGCTGAAACGGCGCTGAGTGGATCGTGGCATGGGTGCATCTGCACCTTCGCAAGTCTACGGGGTGTATCGCTCTTGTGGGCCACAAGAGCCACCACAAGTTGTCGAAGACGCGTGAAATTTTCCACCACAAATGCTGATTTCGAAGCATACAGTGAGATATCACTCCCCCCGTCGAAAAATGGAGCGCGCGGCTTGATGAAGGGGGCGAATGCGGCATTCGCCTCGCCGTTCATTTTGCCTGCGGACAACTGTAGCCACAGGTGAACTGATAGTGGACCGCCATCCACGGTGGATTCCACCCAGTTTTTTCGAAGTCCGCACGCACCCACTTTACTGGAAGTGGGTGTACGTTAGACTTTTGTTGGTTTTCTCCTGAGATCTTGTCCAGTCTTTTCGTGGGTGCAACTCACGCTCGACTCATTCCAGGTTTCAGCGTTTCCTAGATCTTTAACTGAAGATTCCTGGGTCCATCGACCACGACTCTACTGCTTCTCAGCCGCAGCAGCAGTAGGAGCTGCTGGCTGGGCGGACTCGACCACGAGCGGCGTCACCTCCGGCACGATGTCCTCAAGCTTCTCCAGCGCGTGGGCCTGCACTTCGTAGAGCCGCTTCTCGTCTTCGAAGCCGTCCTTGAACTCGCGCACGATCTTGAGAAGCAGATCCATCTTGATGTTGACGCCTGCGAAGATCTGGTTGGCGTCGTAGCCGGCCTCCAGGCACGCGATGTAGGCGGCGGCGTACGCGACCATGAACGGAGGGTAGAGGAAGATGATGTCCGTGCGGTAGGAGTACTGCACGAGTTGCCTGTGATGTACAATAGACCTAGTAAGCGTGAAGATCGTGGAGCTATGAAGGATGCATGCCAACGCACCATGCAGACTGGAGGCAATCGTCGTGGAGGTCAAACTCGTCGAGAAACCTGACGAATATCGAACATACAAGAGATGAGAGAATGGAACACTAGCGAAATGGACCCACCATAGCACGCAGGCACGCACGCAAGCAGCGGAGCGAAAGGGTGGTGAAGGATCAAGTCGAACTGCAGCGCCTCGATCACGTAGAACTCGCACTCGAGGATGTCCTTGTCCTGGAACTTGTACATGGCCTCATCCTCATCGACACCAGCTACACAGCAAGATAAACTATGTCAGTCCTCAGAGATGGGCGATGAGGCCGAATGGTCGGTGATACTCACTGGTAGTGTAGTGATGCAAGACGGAGGCCACGGTCCCCAGCGGCACCTGGCTTTCTTCGACTTTCGAGGCCAGGAAGAAGACGGTGCCGACGACCAAGTGCGGGTCGAAGTTGCAAAAGCTCTGCCTGTTAATGCACAAACAGAGGTGAGCCTTTTATCTCGATACGAATGGAGCTCGTGATTGGTAAAAACGTACGTTTGGAAAAAGCGCCGGTAGAAAATGATGGCGGTGTAGATGATGATCTGGCGGACGCGGAGGCGTGGGCCGATCTCCTCAAGCACTAGCAGTAGAAGCGTACACACAATCAGTTAAACATGGACGTAGGGTCTCATAGAGCTGTAGCAGATCGCGCGTACGTGAGATGTTGGCGAGGTGGATGCTGTCGATCTCGTCTTCGCTCAGAAGGCGGCGATCCAGCGGATTACGGCGTCGCAAGTCGCTGCGCGTCACATCTTTCATCCAATACAGGCTGCGTGGGGATAGACACAAGAAACACAGATGAGCACATGCGCACGTGTGTCGTATACGCGCGTCGTGTGGTGTCGTGTCGTGGAGGCGCACGTACTAGTGAGTCGACTGCCAGAAGTTGGCGCCCATTTTCGCCTGCGTCCTGTGTTTCTTACTCGCTTCGATGGAGCTCCTTGTCCGTTCCAATCCGGATAATGTTTCTAACCTCTCCATAATGACATGTATAGTGTCACTATTCAGATCTGAGTTGAGAAAGGCTGAGTTCGGGTAAAGTGTATGCACCGCCAGAATGCCAGTCCAATCGACCACAGAGAAGGAAGGCGAACGCAATGGAAAACGAGTCTCGTTAACGATGAACAAACGCGCTGCGCTGCTACGAGCGGCTCTTACAGGTCGCGGTCCAACTCATCGTCGTCATCCTCTTCTAAGATCTTGGTGAACTTGGCGTCATTGTCCTCGTCCTCGTCGTCCTCCTCCTTGAGGAGGTCCTGGAGGTCTGGCACCTTGACGGCGTCAATGTTGTCCTGGTCCTTCTGCGAGATGTCCGTCAGCAGCTTGCCGCTGTAGATGTCATCCGTGAACTGCTTGGTCAACGACATGTACTCGTCGAAGTCGGTTGGCTGGTTCTTGATCCAAACGCAGAAGACGGCAAACGCAACGATGCCGAGCAGACGCCACTTGCGCTCCGACGCATCCGTCGGTCGGACGTCATACAGAGGCTTGAACGAGTCGGCCACGCCAAGGTTGTCGTCGAAGATGTTCGGCAGCAGCCAGTACTCATAGCCGACCATCCACATCGCGAAGAAGATCACCAGACGAACGACGACGAAGACAGCGATGAAGATGAGGAACGTCACAGACAGGTACCACAGCGCGATCTTCGCCCACTGCGGCCAGATTGGGAAGCACGTGATGACGAGGAAGCCGAAGATCAGCAGCGCTGTCAGGATGTTGCGCATGGTCTTCGAGCCTTCGTACATCCACGTGTAGTAGCCGTCGAACGCGAACTCCTGGACACGCGATGGCGCGAGCAGCTTGCGGTTCTTCGCGTCACGGTCCGAGCGGTGGATGTAGCCATGGTGCAGCAGCCCCTGGCCAATAGACAGCACCTGGTCCTTCGCCGTCAGGTCCGCAAAGTGTCGCTTCGCACCGGCGCTCTCCATCAGAAAGGCCGCCAGCTTGTCGCCGCGGAAGTACTCGACGCGCTTGCCGATCTCGATGGCCTGGCGCACTGGCATACCCTTGCGTCCACGCAGAAGGTCCGCCATGCGCTTGATGCCGGCATCGCTCTCCCAGGACTTGCCAGTCTGCACTCATCAAAGTCACACACAAGTCAGTTCACGCGTTCATTTCAACTGCCAGCAGTGAGTTCCATTGAGACGCACCGTGGGTGGCGCCGATGGGGTTTCAGGGGCCGACATTGCTCTAATGCGTGGAGTTAGTCGTCGGAGGGTGGATGTGGATGTGAGCGGGGCTGATGCGGCGACGGCGGCGCTCGTGGGATGTGAGAATTCCAGAAGGTGGTTCCGATTTTCCCCCGTGGACCTGCTCGCTGTCTCTTCACGTCTGCCGCTGTCTGCGGCAAAAGCGCACCAAGACCCTCAACCAGCAACCACTCTAATACTCCATGGGTACAACTGTCGTCAACTTGCAATCAGTGACGTGGCTTCCCCCAGCAGCAAAGGTCACTATCGCGAGATGACCAAGCCCATTGAAGTACCGGAAGATCGGTACGTATCTGTGGTACAGTGTACCATCTGCTGGAGGAGCTCCCCAAAATGGTCAAAGTGAGAAGGCAGGGCAGGGTACAATACTTACTGCATTGCATTGCTGCTCGTGAAGAAGACGACACGATGAGCAGCCTCCGGATCGGCGGTGCAGGCGCCATCGTGCAACTGGATGTAGAAGGATCGGAGGTCACTAAGCCAGCGTACCTGGTCGCGCCGGCGTCGCACATTGGCCGCGTGGTCACGGGCGTCGTGCTCATGGGCGAAGCCAGCGGTGCCAAGGCCCCCGGCACTGACAGCGGCGCCAGTGCAGCCGAGCGGTTCGGTCTGGCCAGCGTCGCGTTCGCAGACAAGCTCGCCGAGCAGGGCTACAAGGTCGTGGTGGTGGACGCTGCGTGGTCCAAGGCGAAAGACGAGGACTTGCCAGCGGACGCCGCGCGAGCGGAAGAAGCCTCGGCGTTCCTCAAGCGCCACCACGACGTGCAGCGCGTGGCGTTCCTGGGCTACGGCGTCGGCGCAGACGTGGCCATCAGCATTGCACTGGTGGAGCCGACCGCGCAGCCTGCGTTTGACTGCTTCGTCGCGCTGTCTCCTGAAGGACGCGGCGCATTCACACCCGGTGACGACGTGAAGGCGCTCGCCCCGACGCTCATGCTCGTGGGTGCGAAGACGGCCTTTGCAAAATCCGATACGGTAGGCTATTCAGGTCTTTATGGGGCGAATAGTTAACAAGTATATCTGACGTTATTGTGTTGTGGTTGTTGTGCAGTTCCAGCAGCTCCAAGACACATTCGCCAAGCACCCGTCGCCGTCGACCAGCCCACTGCTGTTCCGGTCGCGCGTGTTCCCTAACCAAAGCAAAGGCTTCGCATTTTCGGGCATCACCGACGAAGATGCTGCGACTCAGGCCATCGCAGAGGTGCTCGACTGGCTCGTGCTCCATCTCCACCGCTTCCGCGTGGCCGCCGGCACGAGCGACACGGATCCTTGGTATGTCGGTCGTTGCGTAGGGTGCTTACTGGTTATGGATTTTATGTATTGACCACTGAGTTTTTGTGTAGGTGGCCACAAGGACGCAACGGTCCGTTCTGTAATGTCGGACAGAAGACCTGGCAGGACGAGCGGAATGCGTGGTTAACGGCGACCGTCGCACGGTACGATCTTCTTCTCCAGAGCTGATGCTTCTTGCCACTTACTCACTGACATTTGCTCTCCCAATGCCTACAGTCCACCCCGACCTCCGCCCGTACCGAGCCATTTGCTGTTCGATGGACTTTCCAGCATGCGGAGAACCTTTGACCTGCCGCACCGGATGGCTCTTGGCGATGTCGTGGAGTTGTTTGTGG
>JAADXB010000309.1:0-16023 GCA_023337495.1 Pythium diclinum | reverse complement strand
GCGCTTCCGTTTGCGACGCCACACGACATCCAGGTTCTATTAAGCACAGTAAACGCCTCGGCTTCTGACAGCGACGATGCGGTCGCAACGCGAGGCGCCACTCAAAGCGTTGGGATACTCCAGTTGGTCCTGCCAGTGTGGTCGCGTGTGCTGCTGCGTGTCAGCATCCGTGTACGAGTGCTCCACGGCTTCGTATCACTTGATAATCGGGATCGCAGCAGTCTCAGCAGTCTTCCAACCGACGAAATGTGGGTCAACGGAACGTCTACGATGGTGAATGCGCGTCTCAAGCGACTGCAGTACGCGTGCGCTCTTTCGAGTTCCCATGCCGTGGACGTGCTGTCAGCCGAAGTGTTTGCTGCTTCGGATGGCGAGCCGCAGCACTTGACACTCGCCGAGTTCCTCATCCGTATGGAAGAGCCGCCACTTGAACCGCGCATTGTGGTCTCGGGTGGCGATGGAGATGGTGTGGTGCTGGTGGCGGACGATGACAAAGCTCTCGCGATCCCGATCTTTTCAATTGTCGATGCCAACCAAGCGGCACTCGACACTGTGGCATCGCCACTCAAGGCTGGAGCCGACACCGTCGAGCTCACGTTGCAAGCAGATCTAGGACGACTGTCCTTCTCCAGTATGGATGGCCTGCCTCCACCAGCCGAGAACAGCAGGAAACTCAAGCTCCACGGCACGATTTCTACTCTGAACAGCGCGCTCAAGAGCCTGCAGTACAAGCCGTCGGACGAGTTTGACCACGTGCGAGATACTGTGACCGTCCTAGTGCGCCACCAGCCCGTCGACCGGCCCGTGCTGACCGACTCGCAGACAGTACTCATCCAGATCCGCCACGTCGTGCACGTACCTCGCGTGGTCATCGCCAACGACAGTGTCGTTGCCTACGCGTCCAAAGAAGACGATGGCTATCGATTCCCACGGCTCGCGCTGCAGGAAGACGATAGTGAACTAGGAACTCGACCGAGCCGACGAGCGGCAGTGCGTCGACCAGTCGTGGAACTGCGTCGAACAGATCTCCTACCACCGCTGATCACCACAACCAAGCCAACCAACGCAGACGACGACTGGCGCCATCGCTGGGTGGCTGACTTCCCGGGTCTGTCTGCAGCCTCCACCATAGCCAGCACATTCGCTGTCGTTGGCAGTGGAGCATCATTTTTCCTGACGGGAGTCGATCAAACGCACGGCGAGGAGCTGTGGATGTCGGACGGCTCCAGTAACGGCACGAGGCTTTTTGCGGACTTGATGCCTGGCGAGGCAAGCTCGAGCCCTAGCAACTTCGCGATTCTTCCTTCGTCCACGACCAAACTGGTGTTTGCAGCCGACGGTATCGACAGATCGTGGGTATTAGACACTGAGAGGCCCTGCAACCGCGAGCGGCTCAGCTCCACGGACAGTGGCATCCAGTATGTCGTTGCCAAGTCCACGACGTGGAACCCAGCTGCGCAGTACGACTGTCCACGACAAGGCTGGCGATGGGCGACGACTGCGGAGGCGAGCGCACGCTTCCGACGCACTACTAGCGCAGATACAAGCGGCAGTCTCACTCGGTCGCTGAACCTGAGTGAGCCATATGTGTTCTGGGACTCGTGTGACTGGAAGGGCTACACGTTCGGCGGCTCCGTGCGCAAGTTCTTCCGCTTCGCTGACTCCGCATCGACTGGTGCGCTGAAACACGCCGGTCGTCGCGACTCTGAGCCGCTCGAAGTTTCGTTCGCGACGACCGACTTTGCTGGCATTGTGTGCATTCAAGACGAGGCTAGCGACACGCAAGCCGGTCGAGAGCTCTGGATCGCGGACAGTTCATCACCCAGCAGCGTCAGGCGACTGGCTGACATTGAAGTTGGCCCGCGGGGGTCGAATCCTCGCTTCTTGACTCCATTCCAGTCCAAGTGGCTGCTTTTCCAGGCCACGACCTCCGATTTGGGCTCGGAGCTCTACAAAACGGACGGCTCCAGCAGCGGTACGACGCTCGTGGAGGATATTTGGCCAGGACCTCGCAGTGCAGACCCAAGTGACTTTGCGGAGTGGACGAGTGGCGACGGGCGGATGTACTTTGCAGCTACGACGGACTGCGGACGAGAGCTCTGGTCGACCGACGGTCTCTCCAGCATCACAGCAGAGCGAGGCCGCCGAGCCACCGCCACTGCCAGTGGGCTGCTCATCGGCACGGCGCTCGTGCGAGACGTCTGCGCGGGTGCGGCGTCCTCCAACCCGCAGTTTCTGACAGCTTTGGGCTCTCTTGGCCTGTTCTTCTCCGCGACGGACTGCGTAAACGGCCGTGAGCTGTGGGTCACCGACGGCTCGCTTGCAGGCACCAAGATGGTGAAGGACATCAACCCAACAAGTGGCATGGGCTCGGACCCATCCCACCTCGTCGCTTTCAGCGGGAAGCTCTACTTCGCAGCAACAGTCGACCCGACAGCCAAGGGCCGGGAGCTCTTCGTCAGCGATGGCACGTCGAGTGGCACGAAGCTGCTGGTGGAACTGGCTGGGGGCATTGCGAGCGCAGCACCGACGATACTGACAGTCGCCAATGGAAAACTCTATTTCCACGCGTTCGACGGCAGCGGCGCCGCGAGTCTGTGGTCATCGGACGGAACTGTGAGCGGCACGACGCCCGTGTGGGACTCGGTGTTCCAGCAGTCGCACAGCATGAGGCTTCTATCATCAGCAGTGGACAGCGGCGGCAACACCGATCGGTTCTTCGGCTTCAACAACGCGCTTTACTACTTCACGCAGAGCCGTCGAGGTTCTACAACCAGCGACAGTGATACTGCTGCTGCTGCTGCGGCCAACGACATCTTCCGACTGGACGTCTCAGTGAGCCACGGCAGCCTCAGTCTCCCATCCGTCGACAAGTCGTTCATCGCAGCTCAGTCATTTGATTCTTCGTCCCTCACAGTGGAAGGCTCCGTCGTCCACATCCATGACGCACTACAGAGGTTGCTTTACCACCCACCGCTCAACTGGAACGTTCTTCAAACACCCGCGGACCACATTGTCCAATGGCGTTTCAACGTGTCATCCTCTTCGGCCGCGGCGTCTTCCTCGTTTCGAATCACTACCGCAGATCTCATTGTCCAGCCGCAGATGGATCCGCCCGTTATCATCGTGCCCGCAGTAGTGGAACACGCCACGGATTCGGCCGGCGACTACCTCTCTCGCCTTCGGCTCCAGTGTTTGCCCGTCACTGTTCTCGAAGACGTGCCGACTCAACTCCGTGGCTTCTCAGTGAGAGGCGTGGACGATCTGGACAGTACTTTCTCGTGGGAACTGGAGCTATCTGTGCAGCGCGGCCGCTTGGATCTCGTGGACAGCGCTGGCTGCGTGAAGAGCTTACAGATCGGCCAGCTGACAGCAGCCAAACGCGTCAGAGTGGCGGCTTCGCGTCTCAGCTGCCTCAGGCGCCTGCTGCAGAGTATGGTCTACACCAGCGACCCGCACTTCAGCGGCTCCGACTCGCTGACGATCCAAGTCTCAGTGTCAAGTCCCACAGCCAAAACCACAGGCCAAAGCGACCAAGTCTCCGTGCCGATCATCGTCACAGAAGTAAACGACGCGCCATATCTCACGAGTCGCAGCGGCTTCTACTACGAAGCGAACGAAGACCAGGCGCTCGTGCTCCGTGATCTTCGCGTTGTCGATCCGGATGCAGCAGCAAGCGACCGCGTCACAGTGGACCTGCGCGTGCGCTTCGGCTCCGTCGCGCTCTTGTACTTTAGTGCGAGCAGCAGCAGAAGCAGTACGATCGTCGTCCTCAAGAACGAATCGTCGGTCGCCTCGCCACCCAGAGCGTCGTCGCGACTCGTACTCAGCGGGTCACTGCGAGACGTCAACGCCGCGCTGTCGTCGGTCGCGTACACGTCAGCAAAAGACTGGAACAGCCTCGCGCAGATCGCCCTCGGAGCCAGCGACGAAGACGGCTATGACGTCATCAGTGTGGAGCTGTCCGACGGCCAGAGCTTCAACGCGTCCACTAGCGCGGCACTGTCTGTGTACGTCTCGCCGACACCGGACCCGGTGGTGATATTGCCTCCGTTTGTGGTCGCTACGAGTGTCTACGCCTCGCTAGACGGTGTTCTCCATGGCGACGAAGACGAATGGCTGGAGACAGAGCGACTGGCTTTCACCACCGTCGACGACACTTCACGACTGTCGGTAGATGTGACTGTGCGCGTCAGCCACGGACGCCTCACGTTTGAGAAGACCACGCTTCAAGAAGTGACAGTCAGCGGCTCCGCGGACGACGGCAGCTCGTGGCGATTGCGTGGCCGCCTGGACGTCGTGAACCGCACGATCTCCACGCTTCAGTACTTGCCCGTCGCTGACTTCTACGGTGCGGACGCACTGGAGATCATCGCGACGGCAGTCGATATCTACGCCTCACAGCAGTCGACCACGACCACCCGCACCGTGCCCATCCAGATCCATGCCGTGAACGACGCGCCACAGTGGACGCTGCCGTCGCCCACGATGCGATGGAGGCAGGACGCACCGACTCGTATCGCTGGCGTGGTGCTGGACGACGTGGACTTCCACTCGGTGGACTGTGGCGTCGTAGGATGTGAGCTGGAGGTCGTGGTGGAGGCCACTGGCAGCGCGCTGCTGACGTTTCCTCGGCTGAAAGCGCTCATGAGATCTCCGCAGTTCACAGTTTCAGCATCGTCGACCGACGCGACGGCGTACATTGTGCTTACAGGCTCGCTGATCAATCTAAATAGCGTGCTGAGGGAGATCGTGCTGACGACCATAGACACGGACAGCCTCGTGCACGAGCCTGTGGAGATTTGGTTTACTGCTGACGACAAGGGCACCTTTGGTGGTGGCGGGCCGCTGGTCTCGCGACAGAAGCTGACGATACTGCCGTTCCAGTGGACTGAGCACGCAGTGGAGCTGCTCACGCCCAGCGATCAAGTGCTCACGACGGACGAAGACACGGCGCTGTCTTTTCGTGGGATGATTCGACTGGTCGACCGCGATTCTTCCAGCAGACCGACAGCTAATTCACCTCAGTACGAAGTCTCCATAGCTCAAGCGCACGGCGTCTTCCGCTTGGCGACTTCGTCGTCCTGGACCACGACGCGTCTGCTGATGTTGCCGTCAGCAAGCGACCGCGCGCTGCGCTTTCGAGGTTTTTTGCCACAGATCAACGCCGCGCTGAACGGCAGCGCGTACGTGCCGGACGCTGACTGGTTTGGATCGGATGAAATCCACATCGTCGTCCGAGAAGTCGACTCTGCCACAAGCAGTGAGCCTGTGGCATCCGTGATCTCTGTCTTCGTGGCTCCAGTGTGCGACGCACCACAGTGGCTCAAACGCGACACCAACATCAGCAGCAGAAGCGATGGTGAGCCAGCCGACTTGGAGTTGGAGGAAGACGCACAGGCGCTGCTGACTACGGTTGCAGTCGTCGACGTTGACGTCGTGGAAGGCGACGCTGGTGGAACGCACCGTGACGTCACGGTCTCTATTGAGGTTCTCAGCGGCGGTGGCGTGATGCTCGCGACGACGCGCGGCGTGCGGATCGAGAGCGAGCAGTCTCCGCAGTGGACGACGCCCTTCGAGTCGCTTCGACTGCTGTTCTTCTCACGCGTGAGGCTCACAGGCCGCACGACCGACGTCAACGCGGCGCTGCGTGGCCTGATCTACCGCCCGCAACCTGACTTCCACACGAACGGGCACGTGCGGGACGCCATCGCGCTTGTGCTGACGGCAGCGACGGTGTCGTGTCCTCAGTCTTCTCAAGATGATAGCCGTCTTGTACTCCGAGCTCGCGTCCACGCTGTCAACGACGCCCCCGTCGTCGTCTCTCCACGATTCACGCGCCTCTTTCAACGTGACCCGAAGATAGCGGACGCCCAGCGACTCGGCGTGAACGCTACGCAAGAAGCCTATGAAGACCAGGAGCTCATGCTGGACGCCATCGCATTGCTGGACGTAGACACACTTGTTCACGCTGACGATGACGACGACAGGCTTCCAGTTCCGGACATGAAGCTTCGCGTGGCGTGCCGCTCATGCTCCGTGCGTCCGTCGCTGAGTACAGAGACGCTGCAGCGCGACTTCGGCATCCTCACATCAAGAGACGACACTGCGGACTCCACCGAGTACTTTGGCTCGATCGAGTCCCTCAACACGGCGCTGCTGCAGGCGCTCGTCTTCAAAAGCGCATCACATTTCCACGGCGACGCGATGGTCGTGCTAGAAATCTCTGACTTGGGCTTTTCTGGTCGTGGAGGCCCTCTCTCCTCAACTTTCGTGATGGTTGTGCGTGTTCACAGCGTCAACGACGGCCCGCAGATCCTCGTTCCGCCCTACGGGACGCGTGAGCCGTTCCTGCGCGTGGATGAACTGGCCTCTGTGCTGTTGCGTGGGGCACCAAACGCACCGCCGAAGCCAACAGCTCAGGACCGACGCCGTCCACAGACGGACCGGCAGCAGCTCGTGTTCGTGGATCCGCTGGGGGTCGACTCGACTGTGCGGCTCCGGACTTTGCTAGAGGTGGAAACCGCCGTAGACTCCACAGGAACGTCTTTCTACGCGTCGCTGAGCCCGCAGCAGTTGCTGTTCAGCGCGTTCCATCCAGCGACTGGCGTCGAGTTGTGGACAAGCGACGGCACCGCCAGCGGCACGCGGCTGCTCAAGGACATTGCGCCTGGCGCTGCGAGCTCGCTCCCGCAGTATCTGACGCCGTTCTCCATCGACAGCCGCATGTACTTCGCTGCTCGTGGACCCAACACAGACGCGTGGCGGCTCAGTCCAGACCGTCGCGACAGTTGCGACGGCATGCGTGAGAGCGCGTTCGCGCCTGGCGTGGTCTACGTCGTAGCAGCCCAGACAACGTGGGATCCTGAGGCCGTCTACGACTGTCCGACGGACTTCCAGTGGATGACGACGGCAGAAGCACAGCGAGTGTTTCTGGGCACGATCCAGAACGACGGCCACAGTACCGAGCCGCTCGTGTACTACGGACAGTGCGACTGGGAGGCGTACACCTGGGGTGGGCAGCAGCGCACGCACTTCCGCTTCGCAGACTCGAGAGCCACTGGCGCGTTCAAACACGTCGGCCATCGCGACTCGTACCGCCCGGACGTGGGCTTCCAGACCTCGGCATTTGCTGGTGTTGTGTGCCGTAAAATCACAGGAGAAGATCAGGCGAGCGATGCGTGGGGCAGCGAACTGTGGGCGACGGACGGGACGTCACAGGGGACAGCGCAAGTCACGCGGCTAGGGTCGAGTACGCTGCCGCGATTCCTAACCGAATACCAAGGAAAGTTGTTCTTCCAGGCGACAACGCTGGCGTTCGGCACGGAGCTCTGGGCTTCCGACGGATCACGGGACGGCACGCAACTGATCGCAGACGTGGCATTCGGGCCGCGTAGCTCCTCGCCCGAGCAGCTCACAGTCGCCAACGGCAAGCTCTTCTTCTCAGCGACCACAGACTCGTACGGTCGTGAGCTGTGGCTGAGCGACGGCGAGCCACGCGCTGACTTCGCGCAGGTCGCCCACGGCGATAGCGTCACGCGCACAGGCACGCGACTTCTGCTGGATATCCGACCAGGTGCGGAGTCCTCTACGCCGCTGTTCCTCGTGGCTCTGCCTGCGGCTGGGCTGCTGCTCTTCCAGGCGGATGATGGCGTCCACGGTCGCGAGTTGTGGGCAAGTGACGGCACTGCGGCGGGCACGAGGCTCGTTCTCGACATCCACTCGGGGCTGCAGTCGTCCACACCACAGTTCCTGACGCATTTCAACGGACGTGTGTTCTTCCAGGCGGACGACGGCGTCCACGGTGCTGAGCTCTGGTCCACCGACGGCTCCAGCGCCAACACGAAGCTGTTAGTGGACTTGGCAGCGGGCTCCAGTGGCGCGAATCCTCGCTACTTGTCGGTGCTGTCGCTTTCAGCTGGCGTTCCATCACTGGTGTTTGCAGCGTCCACAGACCGCGACCCGCAAGTAGCCGAGTTCTGGGTGTCGGACGGCACGAGCGCCGGCACGAGCCGCCTGTTTGCCAGCTCACGCGAGGTCGCCACGCTGAACGAGCGCGCGATGCTGGCTCTGCACAAGCCGCAGGTCGTCGGTCTCAACGGAGGCTTCGTGTACGTCGGAACGAAGCGACTCGAGTCGCGACGCAGCCAAGAGAACGACTGGAAGTTGGCTTCCCGCCCTGCGGTCGTCGTCTCCCGGTCGCTCACGCTGGTCGACGATGATGCAGTGGACAGCGACAGCATGTACTCAGTGGTGCTGCAGTGTGAGCACGGACTGCTGAGTCTCAGCCACCGACAAATCTGTAGCCAGCCACAGTCAGCTACAGCTGAGCTATCGAGTGCAAGTCTGCAGCTGCGCGGCCCACTCGACCAGCTCAACTGCCTCGTGGCGGAAGTCGTGTACCACGCCACGCCGTCCAACGCCAGCGTTCGAGTGAGTGCCAATGGCTGGGACGACGTCATCGTGGTGACGCTCACGGAGGAGCCAACGCCCTCAGCCGCTGACGGCCGCTTGTACTCGACGACTCAGCGTATCCCCATCCACGTCGTGGCGCTGAATCACGCGCCGGTCGTTGAGTTGGCGACGCGCATCTTTGCACCGCTAGGCCAGTGGATGCCGTTTCCGTCCACTGTCAGCGTCAGCGACGAAGACGCTGGTGACCACGCGATGCTGTTCGTGCGGCTGAGCGCTCGTAGCGGACGCCTGCGGCTCGTGGAGTCGGACGATGAAGACAGCGCTGAAGGCGATCTCGTGCTGCTGACGCCGCTGACTGATCCTCAGCGCGGCGCTGTCAGCGTCGAATTCTCGGCCGCAGCGTCTCGCGTGACGGAGATACTTCGACGCCGCGTGCAGTACGCGTGTTTGGCTGTGGACGGCTGTGTGGATGGAACGCGCGACACGCTGACGCTGGTGGTCGACGACAATGGCTTCTCGGGCAGCGGCGGCCCGCAGGCCACGACTAAGACGACGAGTGTGCTAGTGCTGAGTGGATAGAAGCGTACACACTGTAAGCCGAGCAGCAATAATCAAAAAGGGATTTTACTTAGTGCTTTCCTGGCTCGCGAGCGCCTCTTCGGCCAGCTCCACGGCCGTCTCCACGAAGAAGTCGGCGTCGAAGCTGCTGTCGCCCGCGGCGTCCTTGGCGTCGAAGCTGCCATTGTACGTTACCAGCAACTGCGCGTCGTTCTTGCGCGCGAGCGACTTGAGCACCTTGAAGAGCTTCTCGTCCTGGAAGTGGCCGTCCTTGTGGAGTTTGTGCAGCAGCCGCAGCACCGCCGCGCCGTCGCCGCTGGTTTCAGCGTCACTCGACGACGACGACGACGACGACGACGAGGCCTCCGCACTGGAAGAAGACGACGCAGCAGTCGACGCAGAAGCCGACGCGCTGCTGGGCTCCACGAGCGCCGCGTCCGTTGGCTCGACGTAGCCCTCGATGGCCTTGGGGTGCTGCTTGAGCGCGGCCACGAAGCGCGGCACGTCCTCTTCCGTGGGCACGATGATGGCCAGCGGCTGGCCTGGTGGCACGTCCTTGGTCTCGTCCGGCACCACTGCTCAGACATACATCACAGTATTAGTCACAATACTACGGACGCATTAACTTAATACTAGTCACTGGACGCACAGATGCGCGCGAGGAAGCCCTCGTCGCCCGAGTCCAGCACGAAGACGAGGTCGGGCGTGTCGATCTCGACCATGTGCGTGCCGTCCGTGATGCGGTCGCCCTCCTTCGCGTGCCACTTGGACAGCGTCACGCCGCCCGTGCCGCCCGAGATCTGCTCGAAGTCCAGGTCCGGCATGCGGAACTTGATGTGCTCGGGCAGCAGCGCCACGGGCGCCGCATCACTCGCCGCCTCGTCACCAGCGGAGGAATCGCTAGTAGAAAACCAGCGCATAGGACGCGCCACGCGCAGCGCCGAGCGGCGGGCAGCGAGCGACGCGGACGCCGCGCGACGCGCCAGTTGCATGTTCATCATCTGCAGCATGAATCCACTCGAACACGAAGATGGATGATCCGCTCGTGAGTGGCGTCGCTCACACACAGTATAGTCACTATATCGCGGGAAGAAAGAGTGCCCTCTAAGTTCGGTCGGTCTGGTTGCTTTGGTGTCTGGTTCGCATTTTTACGGACCCACTTCGTAAAAAGTGGGTGGGGCCATCGAGAGTGGTGGTCGCCTGTGTTTTTCGTGGGCGAATGGGCTTTTGGGTGCCTCGGCGTAGCTGCTCGGGCATTGGATGGTGGCGGCGGCCGAGCGTTGAGCCTGCGGATGCCTTGACTCTGGTGGCGCGGAAGCATTTTCGCAGGCGGAAAGAGGAAAAACACTCGCGCAACATGAGGTGCGTCCAGGCCTCTGCTCTATATGGACGCGCGTCTAGTGTCGTGTCGAGTGTGGGTGGCTAATGAACGGGACGTATGATATCTAGCAGCATTGAGAACAACACGACGCTTAACCTGTCGCTCCGCCTTCGCGGTGGTGGTAAGGTCCACGGTTCGCTGGCACGTGCCGGTAAGGTGAAGAACCAGACGCCAAAGGTGGCCAAGAGCGAGGACAAGAAGAAGGCGCTCACCGGCCGTGGCAAGAAGCGCTGGCAGTACAACCGTCGCTTCGTGAACGTCGTGCCAGGCGCCAAGAAGCTCGGCCCGAACTCGAACGCCGACAAGAACACCAAGTAAACTTGCCCTCGTGTGTTGCCCGTGTGGACCTGGAGCATCTTTCCGCTTGATGGACTGAGCGCGTCGTGTCGTGTCGCGGACCACCGCCCCGGCCGGAGCACTCTTCGACCGACGGATCGGACGCCGATGCCGACGCGCGCGCGCGCTTATCCCCGAAATCAAATTCTTGCTTCTTATGTGACGGCGTAATGTATCCATGCATCCTCCCGCTTCTGGATTCATGACGCCGAGACCACGCGTAGCAGGGAGCAGATACAGAGTCGAGTCGAGTCGAATCGAGAAAGTCGCTGTGGTGCTGGCGAGGGAGAAAAAACGCGATGGAGGGAGCAGTTGAAAAAGGCAGTCGCGCCTAAAATTAGGAGTCGTGTGACCGAGTGGCGAGTGCCAACTGCGAGCGCGATAGCAAATCCAGGGCCGTTGACAGGATCCCAACAGCGAGAGCCACGGACGGCTCCATACAGAACCAACGACAGCTACAGCGATGGACAGCGACGACTCGGACGCGGCCGAAGTGGCGAGCGAGGCCGACGAGTACGAGGAGAGCTTCGTAGCCGACGAGATCGAGGACGAAGTGGACGAGCCGCCCGTGCGTCGGCCCGCCATCACCACAGCAGCAACCACAGCAACAGCGCGGTCTACAGCCCCCAGTCCTAGTCCTGGTCCTGTCTCTTTTTCTGCTAAACAGACCAACGCCGCTCTGGCCTCATCGTCCTTAGACGACGGATCGAATCCGTACGCGGACGACGATTACGAGGCTGCTGACGAAGACGCCTACAGTGTGGACTTTGAGGATGTTGATGATGGCGCAGACACCAAAGCCAGGAGGCCGTCGACTCATCCGACGGCTTCCTCCCCTGTGGGCCGTAGTAGTCCTGCCAAGCGGCCGCCGGCCATCGCCGAAGATGCCGAGTACGCGTACAGCGAGGCCTCGTTCGAAGACGAGAGCCGTCTCTCTCAGAGCCAGAGCACGAACCGCCTCGTGGTGGATCTGTCGGTGCCCGTGCGTCGCGACTCCAACGGCTCCAGTGGCGGTGGCGGCGGCGGCAACAGCCCCATGGGGAAAGCCCACATGAATCCACGCAACTCCCCCAACGTCAACCTCAAGGTGTTGTCCAAGCCGAGCCCCGTGTCGCCATCCTCGCCTGGAGCTCCTCGCTCAGCAGCTTCCGTCTATTCAGCGTACCAACCTCAGTCAGCTCGCGCTGCTTCGGTAGTCGTGACTCCGGATCTCGCGCTGCTGCTCGAGGCGGAGAGCGACAAGTCGCTGTCGCTGCTGCTTCGCAAAGTCGAGAGCAAGTATCAGGACGAGCTCGAGTCGCTGCGTGAAAAGAACGCGCTGCTGGCCTGGAAAGAACGAGAGCTCAAGACGGAGCTGCGGCTCATCAAAGACGAACGCAAGATGCGCAAGAGCCACTTGGACAAGAAACGCAAGCGCGCGCAAGAGCGACGGCGGGAGACCGAGTCGCTGGTGGAGAAGCTCCGGGCTGAGGCAGTGGAGTTGGTAGGGAAAGTACACAACGCGGAGCTCAAGCACGAGCAGCAAGCGACGACGATCGAGTCGCTGCGGACGCTGGTCGCGCAGTGTGAAAGCGAGCGACGGGACGTGGAGGCGCGGAATCTGGCGCTGGCGGAGAAGCTGCAGACGACGCTCAGTGACTTCCACGCACTGAATATGAAGTATGAAGCGGCAGTCAGCGCACGGTTAGAGGCCGAGCGCCGCACAGAGGAGCAGGCGTCGAGCCACGCAATGGAGCGCCACGTGTTGGAGCACAAGACGAAGATCGAGGTGGATGCAGTGCTGAAGACACTGGCGATGGAGCGCGAGGCGTGGAAGAGCGAGCGGCAAACGCTGCCGGAGATTCACCACGCGATGGTCGAGAACGAGAAGCAGCGGCTGGAGAAGCTGGAGGCGCAGCTCACGCAGCGCTTGCGAGACATGGAGGCGCAAGTGGCCAAGGACAGCGTGCGGTTCGAGCGAGAGATGGCGATGGCGTGGGAGGCCAAGCGCAGTGCTGAAGAGCGCGCGGAGAAGCGGCTCCAGGAGGAGCTCACCAAGATCGCACGCGAACGCGACGCGCTGGACGAGCAGCGACGAGAGCTGCTCATGGGCATGACGAAGAGCTCTTCTCGCACAGACGAAGAGCGCGGGCGGCTGGACGCGATGCGTGAGCAGCTGGAAGTGCGGCGACTGAAGCTCGTGGAAGAGCGAGCCGAGTTGGACGCGAGGGCCGCGTACGTAGAGGATCGCGTGAATCGACTGGCGCAGGAGGAGAGCGTGCTGGAGGCGAGGAAACATGAGCTGACGAAGCTGGGCAGGGAGACCTTCGAGAAGTCCAAGCTCATGGCGCAGCGGATGCACGCGTTCACAGAGATGCAGAGGGAAGTCGCAACGCTGAGAGCCGCTCAGGAGCAGCTCCTGGCTCAGGCCCAGGCGAGTGACGAGCACAAGGCTCAGTTAGAGAGGGAAAAGGCGGCGGTTGAGAAGACGGCTCGGCAGCTCCAGCACGAGCGGCTCATGGTGGCGAAGCAGCGGATGCAGTCGCGGCACTTTCTGGACGGGGCCAAGAAGCTGGAGCTGCTGCTTCATCAGCAAAAGGCGCTCGAGCAGGTGCGGGGGCCGACGACCACTTCAAGTTGAGGCAAACATCCAAAACATGATCAAAATCGAGTCGAAACAAGGTTTACAGCGGCATAAAATAGATTTTATAGTTGGTGTTTTACAAATTTTCGAGTTGGGAAGTAGTAGATCGTAACATGCAGTTGTGTAGCTCCTCATGGGATGAGGACGTAGAAGCGGCGGGAGGTGTAGGCTGAAGAAGGTACTGTACGAGGCGGGGCTGCCATCGAGTGTCCACATCATGAACACTGCTGCGTAGGCTGCGAAGATTGTTGAATGGTAGGCGACTGAGAGTCCGTCTATGCGGCTGGCGGCTTGGCCTCAAGGCTGGAGCGCGAGAAGAGCGAGCCAAGGAAGCTCTTGCGTGGCGTCATCTCGGGTGTCGACGCGGTGGACACAGGCTGCACGGGCGCGACGTCGGCGGCAGTAGAGGAGACAGTGGTACTGGTGCTGGTGTTGGCACTACGTAGAGGCTCCTCGTAGTCGGGCAGGTCGTCGTCCTGCTGCTGCTGCTGCTGGTTGGCAGGCTCGAAGGCATCAACGACGACGCTTTCCATCGTGACATCATCCACTGGGAGAGGTGATGGCGACGGCGCGACCGGAGAGACATCGGTGGACTCCGGCTCGTCATCCATGTCGACGTCGTCGTCCTCTAGACGAGGAACCTTGGCCGGCGGCAGCATCACAGCACTGGACTCGCCACGAGCACGCGTCGGCGTCGTTGATTGAGCAGGAGACGTGGTCGCCACGGCTTCAACCGCGGTCTCAACGACGATCGCGGGCACGACAATCGGCTCCACGACGCTTACGGCACTCTCGGAAGTCATGACAGCGACAGCGGGTTCACTAGGAGTCTCCGTCGGCGTCGGTACAGTCGCGGCCGTGGCTGTGACCGTGGCTGTGGCTGTGGCCGTGGCCGTGGTTGACTGGCTCACCAGCACCGACTCGCGCAGGTAGCCGAGGTCGAGAGGGTTCATCTTGAAGATGGACTTGCGCTCCTCGTGGTCAGGCGTCTGGACACCACTGCCTCCACTGCCACTGCCGTCGCCTCGCGATCGCGGTGTCTGATTGGCACTCCTGAGACCGTGGCCCGGCAGATTGCGAGGCGTGACGCTGCCGCCAATGTACGAGCGCGGCGTGTTGGTCTCGTTGAACAGCGACCGGTTCAGACTGTCGCTGCGGGTGCGTGCAGTCGCCGAGAGCGGCGCCGTGACGGACGTGGCGCGGCTGGAAGAGCTGAAGATGCTCTGTCCCGGACCGCTGCCACCCTTGAAGAAGCGCGCCTGTCCCGGCGTGCCCGAAGTCGTCGCGGCGCGGTGGCGCGCATCCATGACGGAGCGCGACGACGCCGTCGAGCGCATGGACAGGTTGCTCTGCGCCGAGGCCGTGGAGTAGGCCGAGGGCGTGTTCGGGTTGCCGTTGGCGCTCAGATACAGGTCCATGAGGTTCATCTCGTTGTGCGCGAGCGTGCTGCTGGACGTGACCGAGGACGTGGAGATGTCGGACATGGCGTCGTCGTTGTTGCTGGCGTTGCCGTTCGACTTCTGGACGCCCATGTTGCAGATGGAGCACAGTCGCACGTTCTTGAGCGTCGTGCCCGGCACGTCGACCGACTTGAACACGGAGCACTTGCCGCAGATGACCTCTCCGCAGCAGCGGCAGTGGTGGCGCGGCCGGAAGGTGCCGAAGGGGCGGCTGCACACGGCGCAGTGCGCGCGCTCGTGGTTGGGCACCCACTGCTTCTTGTCCACGAACGTGCAGGCGTTCATCTGCTGCTTCTCGACCACGCGCTTGATCTGCACGATGCTGCTCACGAGCTGCGACTCGGCCGTCTTGTAGGCCCACTGCGACGGGAAGTAGCCCGCCGGGTCGAAGCGCGCGACGTGGTGGATGCGCACGACGTGCGGCTCGGCGCGGTCGCTGCGGTACATGTAGCCGGCCAGCATCTTGGCGCGCACGAGTCCGTGCGAGTTTTCAAGCGGCGGACACTCGTTGATCTCGATCGAGTTGAGCAGGCGGATGTACATCTCGTTGCCAAACGCGTCCACGATCTTGTCCTGGACTTCGAGCACGCAGTAGTCGCGGTGGGACACAAGCGGCGTCGGCGTCTTGACGGCGAACCACTTGATACCGATGTACCGGAAGGGCGCGAGCGGCGAGCGCGGCACGATCGTGCAGATCACGGACGCGTCCAGCACGCCGGCGTTGAGCTTCTTCATGAGTCGCGAGAACAGCGCGTCGTCGTGGGCCGCGTACGCGCGCGCGATCTCATCCAGCGACGCCTGCACGTCGCCCTTGCCGCCCACTTCGGCGATGTTGGACTTGTAGGCGCCGGGGCCGCGCGACGCGCCGAAGTTGCGGAACACTGCCACGCCCTTCTTCTCGCGCACGGGGATCCAACTGTTGCGGTGGCAGTCGCTCAGCGCGAACACCTTGCGGATGGACGACTCGGCGAACTCGATGTACTGCCGTCGGCGCTCCTCTGTGAGCCGCAGGTTCGCAGCGTCGAAGAAGCCCTTGGGCAGCGGTAGCGACGTCGCCATGTTCAATTAGTTTGTGTTGGTGACGATTCCGAAAAGTTGGTGAAAGCTCCAACGTTGGCGACTGGCGTTGGCGTTGGTGTTGACGTTGACGTTGGTGTTGGTGACCGCGGCAATTGAATTCGTTGGATGTGTCTCCGCGTCTTGTTGGCGTTGTTGATGGTGTTCACGCCGTCGGATTTTGTTGGTTCTGT
>JAADXB010000308.1:0-16042 GCA_023337495.1 Pythium diclinum | reverse complement strand
CGCCATCTTGTCGTACATGTCGACGAGGATGTCGCCGATGACCTCACGCGAGTGGCTCCACTTGTAGATGAGCTGGTCCAGCACACGCGCATCCGAGTGCTGGCTCGTGAACGCCGTACCCAGGATCTCGATACGCTGGCGGGTCATCTCGTCGATGATCGACGGGTTGTTACAGTACCACCAGCAGCCGTACAGGTGCAGGTTGCGGAACTTGTTGGCCGTGATCGTGACCTCGTGCTGGTTCACGCGCGACAGGTACGTCGCCAGGAACTTGACCTTGGGGAAGTTGCGGCACAACTTGATGAGAATGTCGACGTCGCTGGGCTTGACACCATCGCCGGCGACACCGAGACGCGCGTTGATGGGACGCACACTGTCGAACTTGAGCGCGATGGGCAGGTTCGTGCTCTGAGCAAGAGGCAACAGCACCTTGAGCAGCAAGTCCGCACCGCTTGGCTTCTCGCCGGCAGGCGTGACGACGTCGCCGTCCGGGTAGCGGAACTGGATCGGCACACTCGACATGAAGTATTCCGGCTTCATGATCTCGATCCACTTCTTCAGGTACTCGCGCACACCGTCCATCGTGTGGGGCAGCTTAAACACGTCAAGCGCAGGGCCCATCGAGTTCCAGTCGCCCAACAGCACTTGGTCCACACGCAGCGCCGAGCGGAAGTACTTACGCGACCACTTTGGTGGCGGCGTGCCCTTGACAGGGTCGCCCAACCAGTGGCGAGCCTCTTCCGGCTCGAACGGGATGTTGGTCATCACGACGTACTTCAAACCCGACAGGCGGAACACCGTGTCGACGTACTCCTCTGGATCCTGCGCGTCGAACCACGCCTGAATGGCAGGCAAGTCGCGCTTCTCAACCAGATCGCCGAGACCCAGCAGACGCAGCGTCGTCACAACACCACGGCACGCCTCAGAGACTGGCAAGCGGTCCACGAACAGGTGCTGCCAAATGATCGCCGCCTGCTTCTCCTTCGAGTACGTGTTGAACTCCTCGATCTCCATCGGCGCAGTGATCAGGTACTCGGCGACCAGGTAGTGGTACGTGAGCAGCTCGTTCACGCCCCATAGCATGAGCTTACCGTGGCTAGGTGGGAACAAGTGCGTGTGGACGTCGATGATCTGGACCGATCCGACGGTCTCACGGACAAACTCAGCGAGCTCCGCACGCGTGTTAAGGTACTCGCTGGCATTGTGGTGGCGCGAGATGTCGCTGAGCACAGCGAGTGATGTCTGGCCGAGCGTCTCCTTGCCTTCAATCAGGCGCTGGTAAAGCGAGGCGACGTCAGCCGCGAACGCAGCGTGCGTGTCGTTGGTCAAGTCGAACTTGCCGAGCGTGCTCAGCGCCGACGCGACCGCCACGCCGACAGCAGTGGCAGTCTCGGCCGACGACGTGGCGTTCGCGGCCTTGGTGATCGTGTTGCTCGAGGTCTTGTTGGACTCGAGCACCTTCTGACTGGCCTTACGAAGCAGCGTGGCAATGCGGCCGGTCTCGCCGTCCATGAACTCGTACTTGCCCGTGGAGACGTTGGCCGTAAGGCTGTTACCGTACGTCCACGTCTTCTCCGCCGCGAGCTCCAGCAGTGGCTGTGGGTCTTGAATCGAGTCGAGCTGGCCCACAAACACACGCTTCGGGTCGCTGGCATCACGACGCGCGTCGTCTTGCGTCGGCGTGAGGAAGCGCAGCACCACCGCCGTCGCGAACGCCATGAACACACTCGGCTTGTACTCCGGGTCCTGCGCGGCATTCACAGCGACGGCCGGGAAGAGACGCACGCCGTACTTGAACCACGCGTTCTGGGCGACCCAGAACGTGTCCACGCCAAAGTGCGGGTGCTCGACACGCGAGATCCACTCGTGGTACGTCGCCAGCGCAGCGTCGGTCGAGATGCCCTGCTTCACGAGCGCAGGCAAGATGTCCTTGTCAAAGAGCGCGTCCACGTACTGACGCACGATCGGGTGCTTGGCGCTGAAGCCCTTGGTCGTTTTCACTCGCGAAAGCGCGAGCAGGTACACGACGGCCGTGTGCACGGCGTTGGCCACGCCCAGCTTGAGCGTGTGGTCCTGCTCGAGGTCGCCGGCGTTGGAGCGGATCACGACGCCCTGCTGCGAGCCAAGGCTCGTGGCCGACAGCACGCCGCGCAGGTCCTCGATCACGAGCGTCTTGGTCGGCCACGGCTCCGTGAGCGGCACCAGCGAGTCGCCCTCGCGGTGGGACGTGATGCGGTCCACCATGGTGTTGTGGAAGACCACCTTGGTCTCCAGGTAGGCGGCAAACGCCGCGGCTTCAGGCGAAGACGCCGCAGGCTTGGAGGCGAACGACGCCGACAGCACGAACCTTTGGTACAAATAGATAGAAGGCGTTAGTGAGACGCAGAGGCTAGGAGGAAGACTGTGAGGAAGACGCACCGCTTGATGGCGTCGCCGTTGGCTGGCACGTTGTCCGTGTTGATCACCGACAGCTCGTTGCCTGGATGGGACCAATACAATAATTATTGTCAGCGTTTTGTTGGTAATCGCAATAAAGTTGGTGGTTTATGTGATGAAGATTGGAATGAAACAACCAACAAACCACACAGAAACCAACAAAAAAACACCGTACCTGGCAATGCGAGCGAAGCGCGGAAGAGGAACTCGGCAAGGTCGCGGATGGCCTGGCTGTCGGCGGCGATGCCGCTCTCCGTGACGCCCACGCCCACGTACTTGAGGTTGGGCAGCTTGGCTGGCAGCTCGAGGAACGCCGCGCGGTCAGCAGCGTCGCCTAGCGAGCCCACGGCCTCCAGATCCAACACGTCCGTGTGGATGGATCCGTCACGTTGGATGGTATCCACTTCGTACTTGCCCTTAGCAGCGCGCGCGGCGGTGACGAAGTCGTTGCCGCGCGTCTGCAGCAACACAACGCGGGAGCCGACCGCGCGCAGCGTCGGCACGAGCACGGCGCGCAGGAAGCGGCCGCTGCCGATGCACACGGCCTGCGTGTTGTCCGCGAACGCGGCGCTGGTCAATGCCTGGGCCATTTCGTTGGCGTTTTGTTGGTGTTGTTGGGTTTTGTTGGCGTCGACTCCTTCTCCGTCGAGTGGAGGATTGCGATGTGTGATCCAGGGAAGTTGGTCGGGTGGGTGTAGAGGAGCCCAGGTCCCTTCAATACCCGCCGAAGCAGATGGAACACAACAAGATTCCAACCGAAACTACTGATTTGGGATAATTGTGGAATCGTTGGATCGGTAATTTTCCCGTTTAGTAGTGCAATGTTTCGTTCACCGTAAGTTACGCCGTGTAACCACCTTCAAGAGTAAAGCCGCCCAACTCACTCAACCACAGCCACCGGTCGGATCTCCGTTGCTCTCGTGCTTGAACATCAAAACACCTCTTGCTGTGTTAGCTGTAGCGTAGTGATATTCCATGAATGACTTGCACTTGCATCCGCCCTGTGGTCGCGTCGGCCCTGGCGCTGTTGCGAAGTCAAGCGTTGGAATGGTGCTGAGATACCGTACGATTTGGTGAGCGATTGCTGTGAAGTGTGCTCTGTCTCCAACTGGCTCAGTGCCATCCCAGTACAATACAATGCTGTAGGCTTCTTCGAAGGACAAGCTTCAGCCGGTAGCTAAGAAGTGGACTTGTGCGGTTGAAGAATTACGAGCCAATCAAAATCTGGCGTCGTAATCATGAGATGGCTACAAAGTGAATGGCTACAAAAATAGAAATGGCTACATGGAGGATCGCGATCACGCCACTGCCAGACAAGACGAAGAGCGTGGACAGACTCGTACCCATCGGGACGAGCGCAGTAAATGACAACACCACCAACAACGACGACGACGATGGCATTCTCGCGTGATGGTAGTTCTAATGTTAGCAACACCACGAAGGTACTACGAAGTATTAGCGAAGAGGCGAGCACGTCCTCGCCACTTGCTCATCTTAGCGGCTTCGACATCACATCGATGATCCATCCTTTGCATCAAGCACCGACTGTCCGTGATGCCGTGCCAACTAACTCTTCCGTCGCCGTCAGCCGTCCGCTCACTGGAGGCGACCGTGTACGAGCTACAGGCTAGTGGCCCATTGCCCACGATCGATCATAGCAAGGCAGTCAAGCACAGCCTGCTGAATCGGAACTGGCTCAGTCGATTCGACGCGTTCAAGCACTCCAAGAAGACGCGTATTAATGCTGCCTTTGGGCTTGGGCTCGCACTGGCGTGTATTGGACCAGTGGTTGACAGGCGCGTAGGGGAAGGCGCGGCAGTCGTCTCGACCGCAATGCTGCTCGTGCCGCTGACAGTCTCGACCATGGAGCTGCGCGTCGACATGCTTGCACTGCTCACCAGGAGCTTTGAATTCTGGTACTTCACGCTAGCCTCCTTGTGCTGCAACACGCTCTTAGGCCTCAACCTCGGGGATCTCCGAGTGCTGAGCACCGTTTGTGAGACCGTGATGTTCCAGCTCACGCTGGTGATCGACGCCAAGTCGCAAGGTGTACGCAGAACAATCGCTGCGTCGGTCATGGGCGCGATCACACTACTCAGCTTTGTGGTGTTGCAGCAACTCGACCTCGTCAAGGATTATAAGACGCTCCATATCGCGAGCCAGAGCCACAGCGCCTTGATACCTCCCATGTGATTGCGAGTGGTCTCTCCAATGTCGCAGCCGTGCTTCTTCGCAACGCCTACCGCAAGTGGCGTGGAATCGCGGCACTTGATAAGGGCCACGCATCAGTTCAATGCATCACGTACAACACGCATCTTCGACTCGTAGAAGTTCCGCCATCACGACGACGACTCGACTCGACTCGTAGCTCCAAAGTGTCAGCCGCGTTGTTGCCACCGGCAGCCCTACCATCAACCACGCAATTGCGACTGGTACATTTGCACCTTGAGATCAAGGCAAACGACTTCACGCAGCGATGGCTCCCACTACCGACGATGCCATCCTCACTCGAACAGCGCTCTTGGACTGCGGCCGGTCTCATTGGAATCTCTGTCGCTGTTGTGTGCATTGTAATCGACGTCGGTCGGGAGAAGCAGCCGCCCTATGAGCACCTCGCTCTCGCCTTTCTCGGCTTGGGTTGCTCGGGTGCGTATATCCTCCGCTGTGTGTTGTTCCACAACCGTTGTCTCATGCGCCGCATGTTCTGGTCTTTCGACTACCTCTTCCTCACGCTGCAGAGTTACGTCGCGCACGTCGTGCTGTGTATGCTGCTGCGATGGAACGTAGCCAAGTGCCTCGTTGTGTGGGCGAGTTGGAGCTGGATGTACTGGGTAGTCACGCTCGATCTGCTCACACCCATAGTGCGAGAATGCCTGGGTATCCTCAGCATCCGCTCTCGCCCCGTGCTCGCCATTGCCGTGCTGGCTCTGCAAGTCGTCGCCCACGTCGCGTTGGCGGTAGACCTGCTCTTTTTTCGCTACTGGCACATCGACGACCTCGTTCTTCTGAGCTTCCGGATTGGCGGCACACGCATCGAGATCTACGCGATTCCGTTCTTGATAACGCGCATGACGACGACGTTCTGCTGGTGCTTGAGGTTGTTGTACAGGTTGGTGGCCCTGTCGACGAACGAGCTAATCTTGATCCATGGAGCCGTGGAGTACGACAACTTGGACGTCGCACTGCATCAGATACGCGGTGTGAAGAGTGCCCAGCCACGCACGCACGTCATGGAGCCATCACAAGAAATGTAGTCGATTCGCTGAGTCAACTCGAACATGATAGCTCGTGGGAAGACGATTGCATCTCTGCTGGAGACGTGAGTCCGTGTGGAGATACGTGGCACCTGAGGTCAGTCCCAGCTAAAAATGGACTTGGACCAGCTCAGGTGGTACAGGTGGGGCTTCCGATACTCTGTTGGCTTCGGTTCTGCTTACTCCTTCGACACCGCTTCATTCGCCGCCTGAGATGATATACCCATTCCATCACGAACCCAGCTCAGACGACGTCCGCGATGCCACGTTGGTCCCTGTTACGTGCCCACCGTCGACTGTTCTGGCGGCGCCGTCGGTCGTCTACAGACTCGAGGAATGCGGTCAGCTTCCGTCGATCGACTCGACCAAGTCCGTCAAGGACGTGGTGTTCAGTAAGCCAGCTCTCGTGCGATACAACGCCTGCATCCGTGCGTTGAGACCCGCTCTTCGCATCGGCTTCGCAGTTGGTCTCCTCATGACTTGTGCCGGCTCCTTCTTCAATCAAGCAGTGGGGAGCGTGGTGTACATCGTCACGTCCGTGCTGATCCTGATCCCGTCGCTGATCGCGACTCTTGCGTTGCGCTTCGACATGGTCGTGCTGCTGGCCTCGACCTACGAGTTCTGGTACTTCTCCTTCATCTCACTGTCCAGCGTCGTGATGCTCGGCGCCAATTACGGCGACCAGCGCGCGTCGCTCTTCGTCAGCGAGCTGTTCCTGTACGAGTTTGCGTTGCTGATGGACGCCAATTCGCGCGGTGTGCGTGGTACCATCACGGCGTCGATCACTGGGGCCGGGGCGCTGCTCATGTTCGTCGTTCTGGAAGAACTTGGGCAAGTCAAGGACTACGGCGACGTCGCTATCGCCAGCTACGGTACGTGGCAGTTTCAAGGCTCTGACGTAGTCGCAACTGGGCTCTCCAACTTGTCGATGATCCTCTTACGGAACGCGTATCGCAAGCGACTCGCCGTCAAGAAGATCAACCGTCTCCAGGCCACCGTACGCTGCATTTCATATCGGACGCACTTGCGATTCATCCAAGTGATCACGCCTCACGGTGCAGCAACAGGAGATTTTCCAAGCCTTCCGCGACTTTCGTCAGTGCATGTGTCAGCGACCAAGGCGACGACCAGTCAACTGCGTCTCGTGCCACTGAGCTTCCGGATAGATGCCGGCGACTTCATCCAGAAGCGGATCTCACTGTCCACAGAGGTATCTCCAAGATCAGCACGAATATGGACTCTCGTCGGGCTGCTTGGTCTCGTCACCACCGTGGTCTCCGTCGCCCGAAAAGTCGATCGGGACCACGGCCTGTGGCTTGCCTGCCTCAGCTTCAGCTGCAGCTTGGCCTTCATGCTACGCAGTCTCGCCTTCCACAACCGCCGACTGCTGCACCACATGCTCTGGTCCTTCGACTTCATGTTTCTCTCACTGCAAAGCCACATCGCCCACGCCGTGGTGTGTCATTTGCTGCGGTGGGATTCCGCGAAGTGCCTCGTCGTCTGGGCGAGCTGTTGCTGGATGCATTGGGTCGTCACCCAAGATCTACTCACTCCCGTTGTTCGCAAACGACTGGGTCTTGATAGCCGATGGCTTCCGATCGTAGCGCTTGTTTTCCAACTGTGCGGCCACATCTGGCTCGTCCGTGAGCTGCTTTTTTCTCGCTGGTGGCAAATCGATGACCGTGAGCTTGTGAGCTTCGTAGTCGGTGGGAAGACAGTGACGGTCACCGCAATTCCATTGTTGCTCACTCGCATGATCACGACGTTTTGCTGGTGCTTGAGGTTGTTGTGGCGGCTGTGGTTCCGGTCGGAGAACGAACTGATCATGATCCAAGGCACCGTCGAATACGACGACTATGACATGCTCCGCCGGATCGAAGCTGCCAAGCGCGGCCGCGATTCGCCTTCAATAACGCAGAGCCGCCACCAGAGGATCATGAGTGGCGTGATTCCCAAGAGGCTTCCGTGACGCACCACAAAAATGCACATCTCGTGATGTGGACGAGCTCAGTCAAGTACACAAGCTGCTATAAATGGACTTGAACACACACTTGCACCGAACCTTGATCATTTGCCGCAAGGCACGAGAAGAGTCCTGCTGCACACTTCACCAGCGTCCACCACGGGATTGCTGCTTGGGACCCGATGATCCACCCGTGCGGTGATCAGCCGACGGTGGAGGATATTCGTGGCGCAACGCCGGCCTCAAGAGCATCCCCGCCGTCGGCCGTGTACAGACTCAAAGCAAGCAGTGAGCTTCCATCCATCGACTCCTCCAAGGCTGTCAAGAACGTGGTGTTCAGCAAGTCAGCTTTGAATCGATACAACGCCTGGATCCGCTTCATGAGACCAGCGCTTCGTATCGGCTTCGCGGTCGGTCTCGTCTTGGCCTGCGCCGGATCCTTCTTCGACAGACGCACTGGAAACGTTCTCCTCGTCATCTCGCCCGTCCTGATCCTCATCCCGACAGTTATCGCGATCTTCGCGCTGCGCTTTGACATGGTTGTTCTGCTGGCCTCGACCTTCGAGTTCTGGTACTTCTCGCTGATTTCGCTGACCAGCAGTGTGATGCTCGGTGCCAACTACGGTGACCAGCGTGCGGCTCTCTTCGTCAGCGAGTTGTTTCTGTACGAGTTTGCACTGCTGATGGACGCCAACACACGCGGCGTACGCGGCGCGATCTCGGCTTCTACGACTGGAGCACTGGGGCTGCTCATGTTCGTGGCTCTGCAAGAGCTCGGCCAAGTCAAAGACTATGGGAACGTTGCCATCTTAAGCTACGGCACGTGGAAACTCGAGGGGAGGGACGTGGTCGCCACTGGTCTCACCAATCTGTCGACCGTCTTCTTACGCAACGCCTACCGCAAGCGCCTCGCCATCAAGAATATCCACCGCCACCACCAAGCCACCGTGCGCTGCATCTCGTACCGGATACCGCTTCGATTCGTCGAAATTTTCCGCTCCGGAGGTGGCTTGGTATCACCTCCAGACACTGAGACCGTCGCCGAGCGTCATGAAAGACTAGTGTCTTCGGCATCCACAAAAGCGACCAGCCAACTGCGACTCGTGCCGTTGAACTTCGACATCTACGCTGACGCGCTCACCCAACACTGGATTCCACTGCCTCGCGTGACCTCAACGCTCAATCGAACCCTGTGGACAGCAGTCGGCGTCCTCGGTCTTGGTGCCACAGTGGTAGCCGTTGCCACGAATGACGAAGGTCATCCAACCGCTGGCCCCGATCTCTGGATCGCCTCTCTCGCCTTTGGCTGCTCCATCGTGTACACGGTTCGCGGTGTTTGCTTTCATAACCACCGACTGCTGCGCCACATAATGTGGTCCTTCGAGTTTCTCTTCCTCACCGTCCAAAGCAACGTCGCCCACTGCATTGTGTGGTACTTGGTGCGATGGGACCCAGCGAAATGTCTGACTGTGGGGTCGAGCTGGTGCTGGACGTACTGGCTGCTGACGCTTGATCTTCTCACGCCGGACATTCGCAAGCGCCTAGGGATTCGCAGCTCACGACTGCCTATTGCGGTGATTTCAGTCCTCCTTCCAGGCCATCTCTGGCTGGCTCAGGAGATCCTCTTCTCACGCAAGTGGCAGATCGACGACCGTGTGCTGCTTAGCTTCACAGTCGGCGAGAAGACCGTCGAAATCTTCGCAGTCCCCGTCCTGCTCACGCGGATGATGACGGCTGTGTGTTGGTGGGTGAGGCTTCTGTGGCGGCTGTGGTTTCAGTCTGACGACGAGCTGATTTTGATCCAAGGCGCCGTGGAATACGACAACTACGACATGCTGCGACGAGTCGAAGCAGCCAAGCACGAATTCCTCGCCACTGTACCGAACAACAATGGCAGCGCGATGACGTCTGGCGGACCTTGAGGACTGTCTGACGTTAAACGGCGTGATCACCACGTGCATAAGCCATCAACACCGTGGTTCTCACTCGCTTTTCTCAACCCTTTGCCCGGAAGATTTGATGTGCGTCACAGTCTTCAGCGCTGGACTCACCTGCTGGGCACGCTGATGGCAGTGGTTGGATTCTGTCGACGGCGTCCTTGACTTGGATACCACCGCCATGTCCATTGCAGCCAGCATCGAACAGCCTTGATGACCGCGTCGTTCTATCGCGTGCCTTGTTGAGCTTGGAACTTGGCGCAATCAGGGAACGAGTGGTCTTGATCCAAGGAGGCTTGAAAGAGGACAACGAAAGCCTACTAAGACCACGTCACGACACACAGCGCTGGCGCACGATCGCTAGAGCCTGTGCGGGTTTAATCGAACAGCAGCGATGCCATCGCTCCACGGGGGCGAAGCTTGCCACCGGAAACCCTAAGGAAACGCGGTCTTACACTGGCTGATGAGCTGCAGTTTTCTCGCACCGTTCGTCTTGACAAGCTAAAATTGGATGTCACTCGAGTGCCTCAGCTGTGAACGCAACCATTGTAATGGACTTGATCTCCACTCGTGCAAGCTTCATCCTCTTCAGCGCGCTGACCAAGCCTCTCGCCCTCTCGGGGTCGCCATGATCCACCCGTTCAATCACTCGACTAGCGCACCGAACATATGTGGCGCTACGGCCGAGCCAACGTCTCCACCAGCCACCGATGCGTCACTGGGGATCGTTTACGAGCTTCAGGCTGGCGGTGCCCTCCCGTCAATTGACTGCTCGAAGGCGGTCAAGCACGTGCTTGTGAGCAAGCGCTTCCTCCCACGACTGAACGTGTTCCTCCGCGCGTCGAAGCACTTTATGCGATTAAGTTTCGCTTGCGGTCTCATCTTGGTCTGCGTCGGGTCCGTGGTCAACCAGCACTTGGGCAATCTCGTGACCTTGCTCTCTGCACTGCTGGTCTTCATTCCAATACCGATCGCGTTTCTGGCGCTGAGATTCGATATGGTCATGCTCTCGGTCACAACGTACGAGTTCTGGTACTTCTCGCTCGTCTCGTTATCCAGCAATGTCCTGCTGGCCATGAATTACGGGGACGAACGCGCACTGGTCGTTCTCTGTGAGCTGCTGCTGTACGAGTTCGCGCTTCTGATGGACGCAAATTCAAGAGGCGTACGCAGTACGATCACGGCGTCCGTTCTCGGCGCGCTAGCCCTGCTCACGTTTGTGACGCTGCAAGAACTCGACCTCGTCAAGGACTATCACAGTGTCGCCCAAGTGACCTACGGCACATGGACCCTCGAGTCGTCTGACGTCATCGCGAACGGTCTGTGCAACTTGGCGATGATCCTTTTGCGCAACGCTTACCGAAAATGGCTCGCCTTCAGCCAGTTGAACCACGAACGTGCCACGATTCGATGCATCTCGTACCGTGGACGTCTCCGCTTCGACGACATTACCACTCCACGCGCGTCAGGAGCGATGTGTAGCACGATTGGACCCCTCGTAAGCTCTGTCTCTTCGATTTCGTCGCCGTCCACATCTTCAACTCGTCAATTGAGGCTCGTTCCATTGGTCTTCAAGATCCACGCCAACGATTTCATCCAGTCCTGGGTATCGCTACCCAGTGCGGCATCCGTGCTAGCCCAAGGAGCCTGGGCAATTGTCGGAGGTCTGGGCATCGCTGGCACGGTTGCGTTGGTCGTCATCAATGTCGGTGGAGGCGACCACGAACACCACGAACATCGTCGAGATCACAGAGATCGAAAACGCCACCACGATGAATGGCTGGCCATCATCAGCGTTGTCTGCACGAGCGCGTATACTCTTCGTTGTATGTGCTTCCACAATCGCCGTCTCCTCCGCCATATTCTCTGGTCCTTCGACTTCCTCTTCCTCTTCGTTCAAAGCAATGTTGCCCATGTCATCCTCTGCCATTTGCTGCAGTGGAATACAGCGAAGTGTATGGTCGTGTGGGCGAACTGGTGTTGGTTTCACCTGGTTGTCACACTGGATCTGCTCACGCCCGTTGTTCGCAGACGCCTGGGCATCCGCAGCTCATGCCTTCCGATGGTTGTCCTCGTCTTTCAAGTCATCGGCCATGTCTTCCTCGTACGAGAGCTGATTTTTTCACGCCAATGGCAAATCAACGATCGTGCGCTGTTGAGGTTCACAGTTGGAGAGAAGACCGTGACTGTTTTCGCAATACCAGTCCTCCTCACACGGATGATCACGACATTTTGCTGGTGCCTGAGGCTGCTGTGGCGACTGTGGTGCCAGTCTAAGAACGAGTTGATCTTGATCACAGGTGCTGTCGAGTACGACGACTACGATGCTCTCAGTCGTCTTCGCGAGGCAAAGCAACGCCTCACGAGTGCCCGAGAGCAACGATTGATCCGCCAACGGTCTATATGAAGAACCAACCAACTGCCCAAGGGCAGAGATGAACCCCAAACCGAGACTGAGCGTAAGACGCGGCGGGACACGCGTTGAAGCCGGCAAACTTGACCCTCTTTTCCGATTCGCACTCGCTTTGATGGCTTGTGTGGCCCATAAATGGACACGTGGATCCGATTTGCTCGGTCCTTGCGGTTCTTCTTTCTGGTCTTCACAATGTGTCCAGCCATCACAATACGTGGCACTCTCACACACGACGCCATATATCTGATAGATGACGATCTTCGCTGCGTGAGCGGCTTTGTCGCGGAGATGTCCCATAAAGCGCTCAACTCGAGATGTACGCACGCTGAGTCATAGCACCAACAGCTCCACCTTTTTTCTCAGTCGTAGCGTGAGCTGCCCTTTGGACCATAAAGCCTCCGAGTACCGCGCTGGCCACTGGTTGAGAGGAGCCGCTTCGAAGGAGATTGGCAATGTGCCAGAATCGTGATCAACCATCGTCGCACGACATGTGTCTGTTACGAAGTAGAACCGAATCGTCGCGGGCAGACATACAATTCGTTGTACATGGATCCTCGGATCATGAGTATCCGAAAATACCGACGCGCGTCGACCCACCAAGATAGCTCACTTACGAGCGCTGACCGCCTTGAACATCGAGCGCCGAGTGGGAACAGTGTCTCGTGGTACGCGCTCCGACGACACTCCAAGGTAATGCCGTGGTCGGCCGTGCTCCCCTCACCTTTGGTTTCATCAACGACTCAACGCCGGAGTGATGAGTCCCCGAGTCGCGCCATCCACACGCGCCCAGAGAAGACTGTGTACCCGGTGTACATTCTCGAGGCCAGCCACAAGCTGCCAATAATCAACGGAGACCGTACCGTCAAGTCGCTGGTGCTGAGGAACCCTCGCTACTTGAAGCGCTTCACGCAGTGGACGTGGCGGACGAAACGTATTCTGAATGCCTGTTTTGTCTTGGGTTGCGTGGCGACGTGGGTGTTTGGCTTCGCGGATCTTGATACAAGTCGTGTGTTGGCGCTTGTCACGGTCGCTTTGCTCTTCATGCCGACGATGGTTGGCTTCATGACGATGCGATACGACATCATCAAGATCCTTTCGACCACGTACGAGTTCTGGTTCGTCACGGTGAATCTCGCGATCGAGTCGGTACTGCTGGTGCTGTACTTCGGTGATGGGTATCGGTCGTTGCTTGTAGCCATGACGTTTGTGTGCTACCTCAACACGTTCCTCGTGGATGCGTCCTACTCGGAGATCAAGGCGACGACGTTCTCGCTTGTGATCGGCGCGTTCTCGGTGTTTGTCTTCTCATGTGTGTTGCCTTTCAGACGATGCCGGAAACGCACACCGTCGTGCTTTTCGCTTACAGGCAATGGACGCTGGAGGCGCGAGACGTGATCCTGAACAATCTTGGCATCGCGCTGCTGCTGGTGAGTCGCAACGCCTACAGGAAGTACGCGTTCGCTCCCAAGCCGAGTGTGGCGGGCGATGTCACTGCATTCGTCCGTCTCACGGCATATCGAGCGACAGTGCGGTTCGTGAGACGGATGGCAAGCTTGAACAGCCAGGCAGCCAACGAGGAGCCACCCGCCACAACAGCCGCAACAGCTTCCTCCACGAGCTCTTCTGTGATGTTGTTCACGCGCGACGGTTCACAAATCGTCGGCGCTCAGTCGTCCCTTGCCAGTCGAAAGCTGAGCCAGCTCATCTTTGTGCCGCCACCGATGGTCTTCCACTCGCGAGATGTCGTTATCCGGAAAGTACTGGCCCACATTCCCACCAACGCGAAGAGCTCTGGGCTTTTGACGGCGTTTGCACTGCTCAGTTACGTCCTGAACATCACGACGAAGTGTCTTCCGTGGCACTCGAAACTCACGCAACGACTCGCAACGGTGGCGCTCGTCTGCTCCTTCGTGTACTGCGGTCTCTGCTTCGCGGCACTCAATCGACACATGCTGCTGCTGCTGTTCCGGTCCTTCGACGTCTTGTTCCTGGTCGTCCAGTTTGGCTGTTCGAGTCTCATGGTCGCGTATCTTCTCGACTGGCGGTATCAATGCATCATCCTCATCACCAGCTCTCTCTGGTCGCTGTGGCTGCTCACGACAGACGCGCTCACACCAGTGATCAAGCAGCGACTGGGCGTCTCCAAGCCTCTTCTCATCCTCGTTTTGCTTGGCCTCATCTTCGAGCAGCTCGCAATGGTCATTGAGCTGGTCATCCAGCGGAACCTGCAGATCCAAGACCGCGAGATCTTCTCCGTGGCCATCACCGCTCGCCACAAACTCGTCACGAAGGCCATTCCGTTCCTGTTCACGCGCATGTTCTCGACGTTCTGGTGGACGTGGCGGCTTCTCTGGCGCGTCTGCCGGCAGGACGTGAACGACTTGATCGTGATCCAGGGGGCTGTCGAGTACGAAGACTACGCGTTGCTGCAGAGGCTTCAGAAGCGCAAGGCGAAGAAGCTGCTGCGGTCGCAGCTGAGCGTCAAGCCTGCGCGCTCACGACGAACGCGACCAACACAAGATTCCTGAAATGGGCGGTGACCTGTCAAATCTATTGCACTGTGTTAGTAGTGGTGGTGGTGGTGGTGGTGGTGGTGGGAGATGCTGCGTCTATGGAGGCTGGCGTGGTCTCTGGGATGTTGGCCCACAGCGCAAAGCTCTGCATGATGATGGACGCCGCGACCGTCACGTTCAGCGACGCCGTGCCGCCGCCGTACTGCGGGATGTACACGAAGTCGTCACAGATCGCCACCTGCACAGAGTTCATGCCCGCGCCCTATTCGTATTTCAGTCAGTATCAACAAATCCCAAAGGAAAGGAGAGGAAAGGGAAATACTCAGACGCACCTCGTTGCCCATGATGAAGGCCGTATCGCCCTGGAACGGCGCGTCCAGGATGCTCTTCGCCTCGGCAAGGATCTCGACGCCGCAGATGCGGATGCCGCGCTGCTGGCAGTGCTCGCGGCACTCCTTGAGCGTCGCGATACGCGTAATGGGACAGCTCAGCTTGCGCAGGAAGTCGGCGTGCTCGTCGAGGTCGAATTTCTTCTGTCCGACGACGAATACTTCGCTGATACCGAAGGAGGACGCACTAATGAGCATGTTCTTGATGTTTTTGTTCTTCTGCACGTTGTTCACGATCAAATACGCCCTGTACGGCCCGCGCGCCGCCGTCTCTAGCGTCGCCATTGTTGCCGCCATCAGCTTTGCTCGTTGCTTCCTCGATGCAGATTTTGACAGGGCGGAGTACTGTTGTACCTATGTATTCGGGTAAGGGTACCTCTCAGTACAGGTATTTGCACGGTAACGCTTGGTTATGATTTTGATCTGGGATCCGGATATTTGGGCTTCGTATCCGGATAGATTCACTGGTGCCACGGTGTATCCATGCAACGTCAGTGGAAGCCCAACTGCCGCATCTCAAACGCACCAGCGGAAGAAGCGAATGGCTGGCTCCAGTCTCAGCGAGATGACGGCGCGTGAGCCGCAGGAAGAGCCAAGCCCAAGCCATGGCAGCTGCCACGCTGCTGGCTGCAAGCACGGCATCGGGGGCACAAGTGGGCATGAGTACGATCTGGCCACAGACGAGGAGCTACGATGCGCTACGACGGACAAGATGGACGTTCAACCACTGGAGACAGCTACCACTACAAAGCGCATGATGGCGTTTTGTCTGGACAAGTCTTCTACTGCTGCTGCGCGATTGAAGACGGACGTACTTCGGCCTGTGCCGCTGGCACATGAGGTGTTGATTCGAGTACGACGAGCAGGAATCTGCGGTACGGATCTGGCGATGACCAACAACTACAAGCCAGGTTTCGAAGGCGCGCTTGGCCACGAGTTCGTCGGTGTTGTCACGCAAGTCGGCGTTGAAGTTGAGTCGCATGAGTGGCTGGGGAAGCGCGTGGTGGGCGAGATCAATATTCCGTGCGATGATGCGACACACTGCCGCGTTTGCCGCGTGTACCATGCATCAGAACACCAGTCGTCCAGTGTGAAGTCGACCGGACGCGATATCAAGATGCTCTACCGGAACCACTG
>JAADXB010000307.1:0-16050 GCA_023337495.1 Pythium diclinum | reverse complement strand
TTGGGATTGTTTAGTATCTTGACGATTGTTTTGGTTTGGTTGTGTAGCTGGTCGAATGTATGAAGCTCACGTTCCCGCAGGAGACGAAGCTCGCGCTCATGGGCACGATCCAGTTCGGTAGCTCGATGCATCTCGTGTCCACGCAGCTCAAGGACTACTTCGCCAAGCTCTACGTGCCTCAGATCAAGCCGCTGTCGCCTGGCGAAGTGCTGGGCTGCACGTCGCCCACACTCGACGACGTCGACGCTCTCGTGTTCATCGCCGATGGCCGTTTCCACTTGGAGGTGCGGCTTCTTCGCCTTCACAAACCATAGCTTGTGTATGAGGTTCTCATCCTCTGTTTCTTTTATATGCAGTCGGCCATGATCCAGAACCCACACATCCAGGCGTACCGGTACGATCCGTACCCGAAGGTGCTGTCCATCGAGAACTACGATCTTCCTCAGATGATGCAGATCCGCCACGAGGCAATCGAAAAGGCCAAGTCCGCGCAGCGCTTTGGCATTATCCTTGGTACGCTCGGTCGTCAGGGCAACCCGCTCATCCTGAACCATCTCAAGAAGATGCTCGAGATGCAGGGCAAGGAGTACTTTATCCTGCTACTGTCGGAGATCTTCCCAGACAAGCTCGGTGTGTTCGGCGAGGTTGACGCATGGATCCAGATCGCGTGTCCACGCCTGTCCATCGACTGGGGCTACGCCTTCCCAAAGCCACTGCTGTCTCCGTACGAGGCCGAAGTGTGTCTCGGTGCGACGGCCTGGCAGGAAGGATCCTATCCGATGGACTTCTACGCCAAGGACAGCGGCCCGTGGACCAACTACCACCAGCCAGCCAAGTAACTCGGAGACGAGACATGATGTAATGCTAGTATGGTACAGGCACAATTTGTGTATGATACTTCGGCGGTTCTCCCTGTGGGGACTGTGGTGTTGGTGGTGATGGTTTTCGCGGGTTGGATTGTCATACTGCTACTTGTCCAGCAACCAGGCCCTTAAATCACGGACGAAGCTGCTTCTCGCGGAGGGCATGGTGGCAACGTCGGGTGGAATTTACAGATCTCCCTGTTTCACACATTAACGAGCAAAATCAGTCACACATAACATCACAAGCTGCTCCTCAACGACCAAACGTACTCGTAGATGAGCTCCTGGAGACGCAGTTTGGTCAGGTTTTCCTTTTCAAAGTCGAAGCTGAAGTGCGAGTCCGCGACGGGCTCGTCGTCAGCGTTGTGGAGCGAGTCGAAGTACGGGTGCTCAAGTGCGTCCTCCACTGAGATCCGCTTCGACGGGTCAAACACCAGCATCTTCTCGAGCAGGTCGATCGCCGCTGGCTTGGCCGCTGCAAACAACCGCGCAAGCGGAATGCCAGGCTTCATGGGCTGGTTCTTCATGAATCGACGAGCCTTCTCGCTGGTCACAAAGTGAAGTTCCTCCTCCGTGGGCGTGCCCAGCTTTTCGCAAATGATCTGCAGTTGGTGGATGTAGTCGTCGCCTGGAAACAACGGCCGACGGCCCAGCAGCTCGGCGAATATACACCCCGTGGACCAAATGTCGATGGCCTTGGTGTACTCTCTGGTCGAGAGCATGATCTCTGGCGCGCGATACCAGCGCGTGACCACGTACTCGGTCAGATCCATGTTCTCTTCGTCTGGCTCGACGCCGCGCGCGAGTCCAAAGTCACAGATTTTGAGATCGCAGTTGGAATTCAGCAGCAAGTTGGACGGCTTGAGGTCGCGGTGGAGCACATTCGCCGAGTGGATGTACTTGAGCGCGCGTAGGATCTGACAAGACGACAAGAGCTAGTTATTGGAAGAAAGACCTTGACGCTGGAGAGTTACTACTGTAGTGTACCTGGTACAAGAAGTACTGGATGTGGTCGTCGGTGAGAGGCTGGCGCGAGTAGATGATGCGGTGGAGGTCCGTCTCCATGAGGTCCGAGATGATGTACACGTCGTCAAAGTGGTCGAGCGACGCCGGCGGCAGCAGATCCACGATCGTGATCACGTTCTCGTGGTCAAAGTGCTGCAGCAACTTGATCTCGCGGAGAATGCGCTTGGCGTCGACGATGTCCTCGAACGCCTTCGAGATCTTCTTGATCGCGACTTTCTCACTCGTCTCCGTGTTTTCCGCTGAGCTGTTCGTTTCACAATATATATACCAACTAATTAGTGAAACACCACGGTGACGAAGACTGCAGCATCCGGAAGCTTACATGACGACGCCGTAGGCGCCATGGCCGATGGGCTTGAGCAGTTTGTACTTGAGGTCGATCTCAAAGTTCGTCCCGGAGATCGCAAACGAGTGCGTGCCTGGGCGGACTGGAGGGGGAGCTACTGGGGCTGTAGGCGCAGGAGGAGGTGTGGTCACCTCCGATCCTTCAGTCGTCGTGGAAGCTCCAGTCGCGCTGCTGTTTGTCATTGAAGGAAGGCGAGGCGAGTGCTCGGCGACGGGTGTGTCACCTGCTGCCGTCGTGGTCTTGTCGCCAGCCGCGGGCGGGGCGGGGAATTGCGTTGAGGGATTGATAGTGGCCATGATGCAGATGAGGATGAACGAAGGCTGTGGCAGGCAAGACGAGCGAGGCAGACAGATGGGCTTTGGCTGTATCAGTCTGGGGATAGAGGCGCCTGTGGAGTAAGGAGTTGCCTACAGTACGCTCGCTCACTTCAAGCTCTGTCGCGGTGTGGAGGAGAGGTAGTGGAGACGAAGACGGTAAACCCGATTAGCCGTCACAGAGGAACGAGCCAAACGCGGGAGGCCGCTAACGGGTGGGTTGCTGTGGGTCGCGTGTGCTGTGCGTTCCGTTCCGGGCCGTGTGGCTGAGGCTGGAGCTTCGCTCTTTTCAAAGGAAGCGTTTCTATCTCCGCCCCTTTGGAAGATCGGCCACTTCAGCTACAGTAAGTCCCTCACAGTCAATACCGCGGTCTTGAGCCAGCCAGTAGTAACGCGCGCGCGAGCCAAGGCCAAACGCTGCAGTTTTTCTGTTTTATTTCTATTTGCTGCGTCGCCGCGTGTTCGTTTTGCGAGGCAGCAGTCCGCGCAAGTGCCCGTCTCTTTCAGTGCAGCCTGCCTGCGACCCATCAGCACCCACAGCCAAAAAGATACACTCACATACACACAGCCACATATATAAATAGCATGGAAACTGCATTAACGGACAGTAGCGACGACGCGTGTGGAAACTACAGGCAATTCGGAACCCCGCACTGCGCTAGTCATAAGCAGCGCCAAAGACCACACTGGCTGCAGTAGGCTACACAGTAGCAAGCCCCATACATCGCACACCTATTGCACTTCTTCTCTGTAGCTGAGGTGCAGCGTAGCCACGGCAAACGCAGTCACCGGCAGGCGCGTGGGTTTCCTGTGACACCATCTCACTTCGATTCCGGACCCGAAAGGACGCGAAGCTCCAAGATGGCTTCAACTTGGGCAGGGGCGACAATATCTTTTCTTTTCCACCAATCACAGTCCACTAAATCCACAATAACACCTCTTATTGGACAATAATCATTCTAGTTCTCTCCGTCAAGGTTTAACCCGCTTTGTTGGAATGAGGTTTTATCGATCTGGAGAGCTATCCGATCCGGGGGGTCTTTGCAATCTTGTGGGAATTGCTTTGGCTCGAACGAAGACAAAGGAAGGAAGGATCATCGCTAGTGCTCAGTGACCCGACTCCTCTAGCGCGTGAATATGGGCCAGGGACAGAGCGGCCTGCCGCGCCAGTCGCGCGACGAGGCGCAGAAGAAGAAGGAGGATGCCAAGAAGAAGAAGAAGTTTGAGCCGCGTGGTGGCGCCATGACGCGCAAGCGCCGCAAGAAGAAGGGCCCAGCCGCCGCCGTCAAGATCCCGACCGTGTACCCCACGGCCAAGTGCAAGCTGCGTCTGCTCAAGATGGAGCGCATTAAGGACTTTTTGCTGATGGAGCAGGAGTTCATCCAGAACCAGGAGGTGCTCAAGCCCAAGCAGGAGAAGGACGAGGAAGAACGCTCCAAGGTCGATGACCTGCGTGGCACGCCCATGGGCGTGGGTACGCTGGAGGAGATGATCGATGACAACCACGCGATTGTGTCGTCCTCGGTCGGCCCAGAGTACTATGTGGGGGTCATGTCGTTCGTGAACCAGGACCAGCTCGAGCCAGGCTGCTCGGTGCTGCTGCACAACAAGGTCATGTCGGTCGTGGGCATTCTGTCGGACGACACGGATCCTATGGTTTCGGTTATGAAGGTGGACAAGGCGCCGCTCGAATCGTACGCCGACATCGGTGGCCTGGAGTCCCAGATCCAGGAGATCAAGGAGGCCGTCGAGCTGCCGCTGACACATCCAGAACTGTACGAAGGCATCGGTATCAAGCCGCCAAAGGGTGTCATTCTGTACGGTGAGCCTGGTACGGGCAAGACGCTGCTGGCCAAGGCCGTGGCCAACCAGACCTCGGCGACGTTCCTGCGTGTCGTGGGCTCGGAGCTCATCCAGAAGTACTTGGGTGATGGTCCGAAGCTCGTCCGTGAGATGTTCCGCGTCGCGGATGACCACGCGCCTTCGATCGTGTTCATTGATGAAATCGACGCCGTCGGTAGCAAGCGTTACGACTCAAACAGCGGCGGCACGCGAGAGATCCAGCGTACGATGTTGGAGCTGCTCAACCAGCTCGATGGTTTCGACGAGCGTGGCGACGTCAAGGTGATCATGGCGACCAACGCCATCGAGAGTCTCGACCCGGCTTTGATTCGTCCAGGTCGTATCGACCGAAAGGTATGTTCATCTTGTATTGTATGAGCTGCAAGCAGCAAAAGCGTGGTGCTGATGAGTTTTTTTCTGTTCGTTTAGATCGAGTTCCCACTGCCGGATGTGAAGACCAAGCGTCGCATTTTCGGCATCCACACAGGCCGCATGAGCCTGAGCGAGGACGTGGACCTCGAAGAGTTTGTCATGTCCAAGGACGAGCTGTCGGGTGCCGACATCAAGGCCGTGTGCACGGAAGCCGGTCTGCTGGCGCTGCGCGAACGCCGTATGCGTGTCACGCAGACGGACTTCCGCAAGGCCAAGGAGAAGGCTCTGTACCGCAAGAAGGCCAACATCCCAGAAGGCCTCTACCTCTAACTCAGCAGCCGCCGCCACAACGTGGCTCTGCTGAGAAAGATATGCATGGATTTGAAAACTCGAAACTCGTCATTCGTTACGCGTCACTACACCTTATAAACACTTCTTCTGACTCCTTACATACTGACTCACTTGCTTTCGTCGGTCGGATCCGACGCTCGTACTCGCCGCCAAGACGGCAGCGGCACTGGCGGCATCCACGACGTCAGCTTCTTCAGGCGACTCGTTCCTGTTGCTGCAGGTAGTGACTGTCTGTCTTGCTTGCTGTCACTCGCGGCAGTCTGTGTGATGCTGTTTGTTGACTTGGACGGCAGTAGTGATCTTCGGAAGACCATGGGAGATTTCTTCTTCTGCTCTTTGTCTGTAGGCGCCGCGAGCTTCAGCAGCAGATCGAACGCCGTGACGAAGTACAGCAACTCCTGGGCTTCTTCACGCAGGGCCTTGCGTCGCACGGCCGCCTCCTCCTTGCTCTCAGCAGCCTTTGGCGCATCGAACGCTCGCCTCCGCCAGCTCTGGATGGCTCGTCCCCAGCGACGCATGGCCTCCGCCGTCGGCGCTGCGAAGCAGTGGACGCGCTCATCGCCTCGCGCCGCACGCAACACACCCGAGGCTTCGTCGAACTTCGCCTCCGTGACGCCCACCGTGAACTGGTTGGGACAGGCGCTGTCACTGTCCGCGCTCACGACGACGCGGATGTGGTGCCGCGTGAGCTGGATCGATTCCACGAGCAAGCCATTCGGCTTGGTGAAGCACCGCAGCGCGCCGTGCTCGAGCACGCAGAACCAAAGCTGCGCATGGCGCTCTTTCTTCGAGAACGCGAGCAGATAGCCTTCCATTTTGAGCTTCAGAACACCGAAGATAAACACTGGCGGACGCACACAGAGATCCGCAGCGAGTGGAGTAGAATACGCGGCGTGGATCTGGATGCAGCGAAGTGTTTCGTGGAATCATGATGGAAGACGACCCATCCACAGAAGCAGACCACACGTCACTGGCGTCATTGACGAAGAGCTTCACCGGATACTCACGATGAGACAACACCTCGTATGGTGCGCTTGTGTTGCACACACGTCGCAGAAACGCTGTATGTCACGCCAGCTGCGATTCGAGCAGTGTAGCCATCTGTCTCTGAGCAGCTCCAATTGGGTCTCACTTTGGGACGGGCGCGAAAAAAGATATTCGTTGCATTCTCACTCTCTCTCTCTCTTCTCGATGATCGCCGCTGGCTTGAGCAGCTACGGCCGCCGCTCCCTTTGTGCGCATGAATAAATATCGCGAAGGGCGGTCGAGCAGCTCAAGCCAGCGGACACTACACGCTACAAGTAATTAGAACTTCACACAGCAAGCAAGCGGATGCACGTGGCTAGCGATACGCGCCCTACAACAGCAAACAAACCACGTCAAGTGGAAGCGTCAGTCCCCGTGCATCAGTAGTCACTATCATTCTTCAGGCCACACCATACCTTTGGGCGGTCGTATTGCGCACGAGGCTGTGGAGGAGGCTGTGGAGGTCCGTACGGATACGGTGGACGCTGGGCCCGTGGCGGTGGTGGCTCACGGTACTGATCCGACGGACGCGGAGGCGCGGCACCGTACGCTCCTGGCCCGTACACACCATACTGCTGTTGTTGAGGTGGTTGAGGTGGTTGAGGCGGAAGCGGAGGCGCCAATGGTCGAGCGTAACCCCAATCCTGTGGGTGCGCAGTGCCTCTCGCGCCGTTCGGATCGTTCCCGTAGTACCCTTGGAATCCACCCTCCGGCGGACCATAGTACTCCACAATGCGCTCGTTTTTCCTACCATAAGCAGCCTCTTGGGGTGGTGGTGATCCCTGCCATCCTCCATTCTGTCTACCGTCGTAGGCAGCGTAGCCGTCCCACCCGCGTGCAGCACCGTTGTGGGCGTATGCTTGGCCTCCTTGGGCATAAGGCACCGCCACAGCGCGGCTGCCCACGGGTGGGGACCGACGCGCCTTCTTCGACGGCGACGACCGCGCAGACACAGACGTCACTTGACCTGCCTGTCCACCGATATGGTTGCTCCGACTGTAGAGATCCGCAATCTCGTGGTAGAGAGTCGCGGACCACTCATGGAGAACCTGCAGTAGGTGCTGCGCGGCGAGTTGCTTCGAGATCTTCTTCGACGATCCAATCCCCTACAGGTCCACAACAAACAGCAAACAGCCACTATTAGCTCAAAGATCAATTGGGGGTTTGGAGGTGGAAGAGCGTACCTCGGCTGCCGTGCTTCCAGCAGTCACGATCGTCTTGAACACCTTCTCGCCACCGACTTCGTGAGGCACGGTGTTGTAGTTGACGGAGATTCCACGGTGGCGATTTTGGTATTCCTGAATCACTTGCGCAGGGGTCTTGATCGACAGATCAAGGCACGCCTGTGAAAAAAAGGCAACAAGAGTTAGAGAGGCGCGTACCCTCCAACAGATATATCCAAACGATCGTGCCTGAAGAACGCGTGGGTCGCTAATCGAGAGAGTCTTGAACTCTTCCAAAGTCTACGACAAAAAGAAACGTCAGGAAGTATCCAGCGTAACTCGTAGGCGTGGTAACATACCATGGAAGTTGTCGCTTTTGGAGTGATCTGCAGCACTGTTTCTTGCTTGATACGAGGTGGTGAGGCATGGCGCGGAGGCGGAGGGTTCTGTTGCATTGCCTGATCTGCCCATTGACGCGCTGGGGATTTCTGAAACACCTGACGTGCTGGTGGGTCCGGATACTGCTGACGTGGTTGCTGAAAAGCCTGCGTCTGCTGGTGCGTAGGCTGCAGACGCGCAGGTTGCTGAGCCACAGCCTGCTGATCCCGTGCAGCACGAATCTGTTCATGTACAAGACGCATCGCCTCGTTGATCGTATCCTTGACCTGCTCCTCGATCAGTCGCTCCGGAGATCGGACATTCTGGACGTTGCGAGTCGCTGCTTGGTCAGCCGTGCCCCGAAGCGGCTCGGGTTCTCCTTGTGGGTTGACTGCGTGGACCTGCAACTCTTGGTTGTCGCGCTCTGGTTGAACTGGCTTTGGTTGCTTCGGTTCAGGTGCATTCTGAGACTCCTTTTGCTTGGCTTCTTGTTTTGCTTCGAGTCGCTTGTGTTGTCGCTCCTGCTGCTCATGGGTTTTCAGTTGAAGGTCCACGCGTCCCGACTTCTTCCACTCGGCCCAGAACTCCGGCACACTAGACCACACGAATCACCACACACACAAACACGGTTAGTATCACGAGACGCACCAAGAAGCCTACAAAAATGTACGCACAATTCGTTGAGCACGGCTTCGGCAGCGGCGTCTTTCGCGAGGAACTTGGTGAGTCGCTTCTCCGTGCGATGCCGCTGACGTCCAATCCACACAAAGCATGCCAGTGGATGCTCAGGTTCTGTTCACAAGCAAGTCAGCATCTCCACCTTCAAATGAATAAACGAAAGTCTCCGTACCACCAGTCTTGGTATAGTTGTACTGAGGGCATCGGCCCCACGCCGCCACGGAGAAGTCCTGTTAGAAACCAATCAACGTCTCGTCAATGAACAAATACCGTTGCAACTACGCTTCGAAAGCTCGCGCAACGTACCTTGAGAATCATGTGGACTGTCTTGTTCTCCGGGCTGGGGACGAGTCTTCCGTTGACCTCGAGCAACGGCAGCGCGTCTCCTTGGCGGATCAACCTGATCAGAGGCGGCTCCAATTGCGCCGGGGCCACCTCGACAGCCTTGCGCTTGCGTGTGCCGTTTCGCTGCTCTGGCTGATGGGTTAGCGGATGTTGCTCTTGCTGTAAAGGGGTACACAAACAAGCATGCGATCGTCAGTGCGTCTCAACATGAATCCATCCTCAAGCAAGCTGGACACTCACCGGCTTCGGTTCTTCCACTGGCTGGCGCAACGGTGGAGCGGCAAGCTGTGCTGCTAACTGAGCAGGTGCTGAGCCGACGGCTCGTCGGCTGAAGAGACTGAGCGGCGGCACGTGGGTCGTCGCCATGGTGAGAAAGTCCCCGCCGATCGCGTCGAGCACATACGGCTTGCTCCACGTCACGATCTGAAGCTCTGCATTCACAAAGCACGGCAGCCCCGAGTCATGGGTAATACGCTGCCATCCAGGCGGCAAGCCAACGTCCGGTGGCGGTCCAGGAATCGCTGGACCAGTGCCGTTGCCATTGGTGGCCTTTCCGGGCGGATCATCCGTGATGAAGCGCACGACTCGCTTGGGCTTCTGCTGGTCGCTGGGCTTCGCCTGTTGCTTACCCTGATACGTCTCGCCTCCATTAATGGCTCCATTGTGGCGTGCAGCGTCTCCATTCACGCTGAGATTCATGAGCGCGTCCACTGCGGCGTCGCCTGCCAGTGGAGCCTGGTGGTCGGTGGCTCTCGGCCCACGAGGCTCGCCCGGATCGCGGACTTGCGGCGCTGCCGCCTTCATATCACGTAGGTCGGTTCTTCCGTAAGGCTGGTCCATGCGCTTCGCTTGAACGCTGCTTGCTGGACGCTTGGTGGACGCGAGATACTCCGCGCCTCGGTCTTCGTCGTATTTGCTGCTGCGTTTTTCACCTTGGCTCTGAAGCCTGTCTCGCAGAATCCCGTCAAAACATTTTATTAGCCAATCAAAAGCGTCCATGACATCATTTCAGCCAATCACACATCAGAACAATGCGTGTTCGCTGCAATCCTGAGATGGAAAGGGATGGAAAATGACTCATGAGCAGCGAGTAGCTTGGTATGCGAGTGGTATTGTATGGGGGTAAGTCTAGTGTACGGGGGTGGTTACGATAATAAACGCAGGGCGAGCGTGGGCGTGGCGTGGCGTGGCTTGAGCCGGATCATTTCTTCCATCTTGAACTCGTGTTGGACTTGGTGGACGACTGGCGCGAGTCGGACGACCGAGAGCGTGGCTGCCGCATGGCCAGCTCCTCTTTCTCCTTGCGGAGACGGTCGATCTCCTCTTCCAGCTTCTTGTTCCGGACCCACATCTTCTTGAGAAGCTTCGTTCGCTCCCCTTCGGATCCGTCGTCGCTGGGCACGTCGTCACTGTCCACGATCGATGGGTACTCGTCCAACTGCTCGGAGCTGGACCCGGAGCTGCGTTTGTTGGACTTCTTCGCGTCACCGTCGTCTCCTCTGAGCTGCTTCTTCGTGAGCTTCGACTGGAGCTCTCGCACTTTCTGGATCAGCTCGGCGTTCTCCTTTTTCAGCGTCTCCACGTACTTGATCTTCTGCTGCGGGTTGTTGTTTCCCGCCAGTTTCACGTTCTCCTTCCACGCTCGCTCGGCCGATTGCACAGCGTTGTCTCGCTGGACTTTCAAGTCTTCAATCTCCACTCGGAACGTCTCGACGTACGCCTTGAGCGTCTTGATGGTCTGCCACAACTCGTGGATCTTGGCGTCGCACCGCTCGTGGATGTCCTCAGGCTCGGCGCCCAAGCCGTCGATTCCTAGCTCGTCATCCAAGTCACCCGATCGGTTCCGGCGGCGGTTCGTCGAGTCGACACTGATATCCTGCTCGTTGGCGATCTGGGCCAGCGCGTCATGCAGCCGCATGTTCTCTTCCTCAAATTCCTCGATGTTCGACAGCAGATTCGTGTTCTCGGCGTCCAGCACCGCGATCTTGGTCGCCCACTCTTCGATCTGCGCGTGGTGTTCTGCCTCCGCGACCACGGCCGCGTGCTTCTGCTGCTCCAACTGACTCTTGAGCGCGTCGTTCTCAAGCTGCATCGCGTCCAGCTTCGCCTGCAGCTCCTTCTCCTTGGCCGATGGACTCGCTGGTAACTCCATGAAGTTCGGTCCGTGCTCGTGCGTCGCCGAAAGGTTCCACGTGTTGTCACCGAACGGAATCTTCTCCTCTGGCATCACGATGACGTCCACACTTCCGCGCGTCTTCTTCACCGGTGAAATGCCAGCAAACGAAAGCCGCTGGTTCTCCGCCTGCAAGTGCTTGCCCTTGAGCAACTGTCTCTCCTGGCCAGACAGGCCCTGCATCATCTTGTGCAGGAAGTACACCTGCTCCTTCATGCCCTGGAGCTGCACGCGTAGCCGCCGCACTTCCTCCGCGTCTGTCGTGAAGCTGCTCACAGTGCGGCGCAATAGCAGCCCAGCACTCGGTGGTGGTCCGACAGCCACACCGCCGCCACCACGCAACGGCGGCTCGCTCAGCACGCCAGGCGAGCGCGGCACCACCGCGCCGCCCTCCATCACGACGATCATCTCCGGCTCCTGGTTCTTGGGCGTCGCCGCCATTCGCTCGGGCTTGAGAGCCTCGCGCTTGGTCGCCTCTTTGGCTCTCGGTCTCGTCGTCGCTACTGTCGCCGTCGCACTCACAGCGCTTCGCGGACTCGCGTGGCGCGTCGTCGCAGGCCTCGCCATGCTCGTGGGCTCGGGGGCTCTGCCTCTTCGCGTCGTGGACGACGGTGCGGTCGATGGGCGCGAGGCCGTCGCGTGTTGTTTCTCGCGCATTCCGGTAAGAGGAGCTCTTGGTTTTATGTTACTCACACAGAGGGCGTCCGATTTGTCCAAAAGTTTAGACCAACAAAATGGGAGGGGGCACTATTGACAGTGAGTCGTAGCCAGAGAGTGAGTCGGTGGCAGTAGCGGGTTTTTGGATGATTCTAAACTTTTGAAAACAGAGAGACAAAACCTCAAGAACAGAGTAAAAAAACGAAAAACAGAGAGAATGAACTGAAAATGGAAATCTCGATTCGTCAACAGAAAATATGGTCGACAACCGGAGATGGATCACCCACAAACGTCGACAGACGTCTAAAAACGAAAAGACACGGGGGGTTAGGTGGCCGAACAGCACGCTGGTTGGCGGAAATCCCTGCAATATAAGAGCACGCTGTGGGTGTCCCCCAGCCAGCATCATATCACTCCTCCTACTGTAGTGAGTGGCTCGAAATGCGCCGATCATCTCTGGCACTCATTCGAAAGAATACGCTTGCCTCCACGCCAAGCACCAGCCGACCAGCCCACCAGCACGACCAGCCCTCCGACATGAGCACCCTCGTCACCCCAACGCCAAGGACACGTCAGTACATCTGGCTGCCACAAGCTACGGCTGTGACAATCGAAATGCTCGAGAAGCACCTGGACACAAAGCCGGTGTTTGCGATTCGTACCACCCAGGCGCACCGCTGCACGATATGCGACTTCAACCTCGACAGCCACTACATGGTCTATCGCCTGATGGAGTGTACGTCGTCCGCATGTGCCGCAGCTGGTGGTTGCAGCGCATGGATGAAGACCCTCACCTGCGTGGAGACAGAGCTATCTTCCGTCTTCCAGCATGGTGCGCATCCTGATGTTGATCAGTCGAGCCCCAACCGTATGACGCGGGAGATGAAGCGCTTTACCAAGACCAACGCCTCGAACGGCGCCAAGCCGATGCGCATCCTCGCTGAGATGATCGTTAAGCTTCGGCTGACTGTGAATTCGGTGCCATCACTCGGCCAAGTCCAGCGCGTCGCGTACTACCACAAGAAAAAGACTCTGCTGGAGACCGCGCTCGTGGCGCAGATGGCGGAAACCGCTCGCAGCCTCTGGTATCGCGTCGAGATCGACCAAGCGACACCATTTACGTTCGCGTGTCCTACGGATCCGTATGGAATTCCAGTTGTTGGGAACGGATCCAATGATCGGCCGTTTCTCATTGGTGTCACCACCAAGCGGATGATTCGTGGTCTGGTCCATGCCGCCGCATTTCCTCTCCATATCGACGCGACGTACAAGGTCAACCAGCAGGCGTATCCGATGGTGGTGTGCGGCGTGTCAGATGCCGGCCGCTCCATTCACGTGGGTGCCGTCTTTATTTCCTCCCACCTCCGCCAAGAACAGTTCGCGATCATCTTTGCAAGCTTGTTTGCTGTCTACCAGCTCGTCACGGGTCGAGCCCTCGAGATCAAGTTTGTCGCTGGCGACGCCGACGACGCCCAGTACAACGGCTTCGAGCAGGTGGTTGTCGCAGCCTGCCCAGATGCGAGGTACCTGATGTGCTTCTTCCACGTGATGCTCAACGTAAAGAAGCGTGTCCGCAGTATGGCGGAGTTGGAGCGACGTCTGGTCTACAAGCACGTGTATCGTATTCATCATGCGCGCGATGAAGCAGCGGCCGCGACTGCGATTGCAGTGGCAAAGGAGGCGTGGCAGTTCAGCGCCGGGTTGAAGAAATTCGCTACCTATTTCGCGAAGGAGTGGATCGCATCCAGATTCCACCGATGGAAGTGCTACGAGAACCCAACCGGTCATGCGAAGACCAACAATCCCCTCGAGCAGTTCAACAAGGCCTTCAAGCGAGACTACACCCAGCGTCAGGTCCTCCCCATCAACGGCTTGATGGAAAAGCTCAAGCTGCTGTGCACAACGAAGTCGACCGCCCTGGAAGAGTTCAAGCTGGAGCACGTGATGACACCCGACCTTCCACGTCGGCTCAAGTACCTCAACCGTGCTGGCTTGATCAGCCACACTCGCGTTCAGCGTGCGAGTCTCGACTGGATGCTGTGCGGGGTTTCAGAGGAATCCATCGTACTCGTCAAGCAGCACGGAATCGACAAGAAGGGCTTCCCTCTCACGAAGGCCGATGACGCCCGCCGCCACGCGCTTTACGTAGAGGTCTTTGGGCAAGCGCAAGAAGGCTGGCGTGTGGACGTTCGTGCGAAGATGTGTCCGTGTGGCTGGTGGTTCAAGTTCGGTTGCTGTGTTCATCTGGTTGAGGCCATGAAGATTGTTGGCGTCACCATGGATGGTGACCGAGAGGCGCGCCTCGAAGTGTTCGTCAGTCGCCGGATCCGCAAGCGAGTTCGAGACGCTGACGAGGGCGTTGACCCCGAGAGTGTCCGTGTCAATTCGGGCGGGCGACCAGCTGAGATCGGGCCAGCGAGTCTCTAGTGTAGATAACAGCTCCTATTTCGAAAGGTTTACAGAACAGTGATTCATCTACCTTGTATTACGAAGTGAATCTTCCGTGAGCTATTCTTGTGTTTCCCTTGCTGCGTCTTCTCTTTGCTATTGTGCCGTCCCTTCGTCTATTCTCGGTCGAGGAGCACACCGCGACGAACCTGGCGTCTGTAGCGCGAAATGGTAGCTGACGAAACTCGGAAGCACGCAAGAAAGGCAGACTTGCACACACGGCCAATGAACGGCACGTAGTAGTGAAACCGATCGCGTTCTCCCGTTGCACGAACACGCTGCGCACGCGCTTCCACAGCGGCGTACAAAATCGACAGAGCCGTCATAATACAGACCTTTTTCTCCGTGACGCTGAGGTGTCTTGTGTTGGCGAGAAACGTCTCCAGTGCGGCTGCTTTGCCAAGAAGGCACTGCCCGCACTGGTCTTGATTGATGAGCAACGTAACTTCGTGGCGCATGTCAAACACGTCCTCGTCGGTCTCGCTGGAATCGCTTCCAGCATTCAAAGTGTTCATCTGGCTGTAGGTTTGCTTCAGGCAAAAGCGGAGGGTTGAGAAGTTGGCGGAAACGGAAATGCACAACGACTGGATCGCAGGCAGTTAATATCACCTTATCTGCCAATTACTATCACTCAAGTCGTTAGGTGTCTACGCATTGGTCAATACTGCTCATCGCTAAGTTGTGCAACAGGTGGTGATCCTTAACGGTTAGAGCACTGATATCTATAGCCTTGATACAAACACAGGTGGTAGTTAATGCCTCAGCCAAGATGGTCATCGGGCTAAAAGGATCCTACATGACCCAGATTTGATGCTTTGGAATGTGTAGTGATGCATTGGAATGCTAAGTGACATACATGGGAGATAGAAGTACTTATATGAAATGAGTATGCATGTTGGGTGGATATGGTGCTGCTATCTGCGACCAGGCAACTACGGGCCTGCAAATGGGTCAAGCGATGGAATCGCTATCATCCAATGCGGCCCTCAAGTGCCTTCTGCCGCCAAGCATACGCCGTAGTGCGTATGCACGATCGAAAACGAGAATGGGATGAAGTTGCATGCCGCGTCGCAACCACTTCATCCCAAAGAAGTATTCTAGTGCCTCGACTCTGTTTTCCCTATCTTATGGTCTGTGCATGCCAGTATAGATCGCGCACAGTCGCAAAGAAGTATTCTGATGCATCCTATCTGTCTTCAGTATCTTATGCTAGGAGCAATCAAATTTAGAACGCGCACAGTCGCATTTGTACGTGGGTACTCAACTTTCTATCCTAGATGTATGATCAGTCTTTGTGTACAAGTTTGGAATACAGCTTGGCGCATTTTGGCTCGCTCCCATATCCAAAGTGCAGTCCCATGCATCCGTTATGACCGTGCTAATATTAAATGCTGAATGTGCTGTCGTGCCCGCTTCTGGAAAATACACGCACCTCCTGGTGCTCGACTTGAATGTTTTAGTAGCTTCTGACCCACCTTAATGCCATTCCAACATCAACCAGCCGCCTGCAACCACCTACGAACGATGCTCTCCACGCAGGCCCCGCCGCCCACTAACGCCAAGCCAGCCACAGATCCGACGCACCCCATGCCCACCTCGCCTACCAAGCCGACCCCGAAGGCCCAACGAACCAAGCACCGAGGTCGGGGTCAGCGCTTTAAGGACCTCTGCACGACCTCGGCCGAGGCGCATGGGCACACGATTTACAAGGAGGGGATCCGTGTCCTCAAGGCTGCCGTTCTGAAGGCGTTGACCGATTCGAAACGTGGTGCGGTATTCGTTTCACCAACACTGCACAAGGAGTCGCTTTCGTTATGTCTCCGGGAATTTTTCAGTCGAGTATTACCACATCAAGTGACCAAGAAAGTCATTTCCACGGCCCTTGCCAAGCGTCCACTTCAACTAGGTCGACTAGCGGAAGATACCCCCCACACACGTGCAGCAACAGAACCAGCCAATAGAATGCCGCCCTCTGAGCCTGCGTCTCAGACCCAGCCCCTCATGCACCCACGCCAACTGCCGCTCGCGAGAACTGATCGCTCGCCGAGAGCGACACTCAAGAACGAGA
>JAADXB010000306.1:0-16124 GCA_023337495.1 Pythium diclinum | reverse complement strand
TTTTAGGACGGATAACCCGACACCGTGAAGACCACCAAGATCACCCAGCCGTTCCTTCAAGTGCTCGGCAGTTCGCTCTCCAATGCCGCCACGCTGATGACGGTTCTGAGCATCGCACTCGCGTGGATCATCAAGAAAATCGACGAGCGAGTCCCCAAAAGTCGGAAGTCGGAGGAAAAAGTCGTCCCCAACACGGATACCGCGGTCGTAGCTCCGAAGGAGTAGGCGGTGCGCGTTGTCTGCTGCCACGGCGCATGCATAATCCATATTCACGAATACACAGAGTCGAAAACGAAAAGATGTTACAGTCTGCGTGTTGGATTCAATTGTTAGTATCAGAGACCGTGGCGATTGGAGGCGGTGACCAACGACAGACGACCGACGACATCCACTGCATCGGCACGGGCCTCTCACTGGCACGGTCTCAAGCACCACAGACGCCTTTTTTCTCGCGAAATACATCGAAATTATCTGGAATCCTCGATGTTTAATGGCGCCGCGCTGCTGCGTCAAACCTATCAAGTCGCTTAGGATTAGATCGTGGTGGAGGTCGACATCGAAGATGTGGAAAAGCGACTCGCACAGACGAGTTTCACGGCGTGTGGAAGCTGAGGAGGCGATCCGAACCTTCACTCGCTCACTTTGCAAGAGGCAGAGAGAGAAGGACGTCTCTTCACGTCGACTGGATCTGTTGGAGTCGGTCCATTGCCCGCACCAAGGCTGTCTCCTCGTGTTTGATCGACTGCTGGATGATGCCACGAAACACGAAGTCGTTGTCCCTCATAGTCGTGGCGATAAGTTGCTGGTAGCGCTGCAACACATCAGGTGGAGTGTGCTCGTGGAAGCGGTAGCGACGCGTTCGTATGGCGCGGAAGACTGTGTGCTCCTGGCCGTCACTGCACATCTCACGCCTGATCAGGTACCTACGACTCATCCACATCCCCACAGTCAGCTTCCAGATCCACAGCCTCATTGATCGCCTAGCACTCACGCTCCGACGACTTGGCGTGTGATGTTGGTGGACTCGTCCTGTGGATGCAGCTCGTCGTCATCCACGAAGTCTTCCAGTAGCACGGCGTACCGGTCTGTCTGCTTGTAGAGAACGACGTTGCGGGACTCGATCGACAGCTCGTCTCCGTCGCGAGGATTCCTGTGGTCGACGCCCATGACGCGATACAGTAAACTGGATCCATTAGAAGTCGGCAGTGCGGCGTCAGGGTCGACGATCTGCTTCTTGCGGCTCGTACACTCGTACGCCTGGCTCGTGGCGACGATTTCCCGCACAGCCACGCACACGCCACGCAGTGCAGCACTCAGATCGTCCGTCTGCAGCGCGTACACGTTCGTGGACGTCATGCTGAAGCCGTCGTGGTACGTGAGCAGCTCTGTCTGGATGAAGGGCGCGTCCAGCGACGGCAGCCGCCTGTCTTCTCTGGTATCGGAGACCGTCATCCTCTGCGTCTCTCTGCACAGCAAGTCCATCGCCGACCGCATCCGCGTCTCCTGCGCCAGCGCCGCATACTCGTTCCACCGCATCGGACGCTCACGCGGCAGCCGCGTGTAGTTGTGTAAAAAGTGGCTCAGATCCATGGCCGACAGAGCCAGCGGCGTGGATAACACGTTCTTGAGACCGCGGATGAACTGCGTCTGCGCGAACACCGCCTCTCTCAGCTGCCTGCACTCGTCCTCTGCACGGCGTCGCTTGAGGCGCTCGGCGGTCGCAGTTTCCATGGACTCGCGCTGTGGTGTGTCGCATTCGGACTGCAGGCGCTTGAGCTTCTTTGTGAGCTGGTTGACTTCCAGACGCAGGAAGTCGAGTGCTTGCTACGGCGGCCAGGACCCAGTTATGTTAACTAGAAGCCTCCGAATTAGGATGGGGAGATGGCTCACCTTGGTCTTGTCGATACGAGGCACCGGCTTGCGCTCTTTATGGCGTGGCGTCGTTTGGAGGGAGATTGTGGACGCAGGCAAAGTCTCATTTACTTCTTCGGTAGTCGATGGAGTCGGTGTGGGCTCTTCTCCGAGCAGCTCCGCTAGCAGCGCGTCCGTCTCGTTCGTTGCTTCGTCCAGCAGCTCACTCAGCAGCGCGTCGCTGTCCTGCGTGGCGTCCCATTCACCGTCCACACGCGCATCCAACAGACTCATTCGTCTTGGGTCTGATGCTGAAGTGAACAAACTGGTTCCCAAAAAGTTCACTGTCTCATGAGGAGCTATTATACTAACTCAATACATCGTTTTTTCCAAGTTCATCCGTAGCCACGGTCGCTGCCTCCCACGCCTGGAGCTGGCGGAGTGCCTGCGTGTACGCGTGCGTTTCCTGGATGATCGAGTCGTTGATGAGCTGGCGAAAGAGCAGGTCGTTGGCGTGTAAAGTCGCCGAAATGAGCTGCTGGAAACGCTGCAGCACAGCGAGTGGCGTGTGCTCGTGGAAACGATAGTGACGCGTCCGCATGACGCGGCACACGGCACGCTCCACGCCGTCGTCACAAATCTCCCTTCGCACGAGGCAGCTACAAAAAGCAGAATCACAGCAACGCAGTCAATGGGTCAGTCTCGTGGCCGGATGGAGAACTGTACAATAGTGACTACTCACGCTCCGACGGCCTGGCGTGTGACGTTCGTGGCCTCGTCCTGCGGGTGGAGCTCGTCGTGGTCCACAAAGTCTTCCAGCAGCAACGCAAAGTCTTCTGTCTGCTTGTACACCGTGACGTTGTGGGACTCGACAGCTAGTAGTTGGCTCTGGTCCAGATTGTGGTCGACGCCCATGACGCTGTAGGCGATATACGATCCGTTCGCGGCAAATGGCAGCGACGCGTCCGGGTCCACGAGCTGGTTCTTACGGCCAAAGCACTCGTACGCAGGCGCGCGGGTCGGCATCTCGCGTATCGCGACGCACACGCCACGCAGAGCCGCATCCAAGTCGTTGGTCTCCAATGCGAAAACTCCAGTCGACGTCACGCCGAAACCATCGCTGTGGCCCGTGTGATGCAGCACCTCCGTCTGAATGTACGGTGTGTCCACCGATGGTCTGGTAGGCTGTTCATGACCCTCTGTGCCTTCGTTTGACGTGGTCATCCTTTGCGTTTCCCGGCGCAGAATGTCCATCGCCGACTGGAACCGCGCCTCCTGAGCCAGTGTCGCGTATTCGCTCCACCGCATCGAGCGGATGCGTGGCAACCGCGTGTAGTTGTGCAGATAGCGAGCGAGATCCATCACCGATGAGGCTGCTGACGGCATCGAGATGACGGAGCGAAGACCACGCAGGAACTGCGTGTGTGCGTAGACGGCATTGCGTAGCTGCTTGCACTCGTCCTCCGTGCGTCGTCGCTTGAGTCTTTCAACGGTTGCGATCTCCATGGCTGTGCGGACGCGGGGCTCTGGGATGTTACACACAGCTTGCAGCCGCTTGAGTGTGGTGGTGAGCTGGCTCACTTCACGCCGCAGGCTCTGCAGTGTGTCCTACAATCGTTAAGTGGCTCAGCTCGTATCACACTCCTCCACATAAATGGAGCGTGCTGGGAGTATGAGATGCCCACCCACCTTGGCCGTATCCGAGCGCGTCACGGTGACCCTCTCGTTCCCATCGGACTGTTGCTGTGCGAGGCTTCTGTTGGTGTCAATAGCGTGTGGTGCGGGTGCGCTGGACAGTAGGACGTGCTGCGTGAGGGGCTCTGCGACCAACGCCGAGGGCGCAGGCTCTTCACCGAGCAGCTCCGCTAGCAGCGCGTCCGTCTCGTTCGTGGCTTCGTCCAGCAGCTCACTCAGCAGCGCGTCGCTGTCCTGCGTGGCGTCCCATTGTGCGTCTGGCAGAATCATTCGCCGTTAGTGCTGAAGTGATCAGTTCCACGTTCACCGTGTTATGAGCAGCTACTACCCTAATTAAGTACATCGTCTCAGGGTCTCTCCTCGGCTGTGGTCGCTGCCTCGCACGCCTGGAGCTGGCGGAGCGCCTGTGTGTACGCGTCTTCTTCCTGAGCGATCGCCTCGTTGATGAGCTGTCGGTAAAGCAGGGCGTTGGCGTCTAAAGTCGCAGAGCCGAGCTGCTGGAAACGCCGCAAGACGCCAAATGGCGTGTGCTCGTGGAAGCGGTAGTGACGCGTCCGCATGACGCGGCACACAGCACGCTCCACGCCATCGTCACAGATCTCCCTTCGCACAAGGCAGCTACACGAGCAACAGACAGGCCAGTCAGTCGCCTTGTAAGAGAAGAAGGTCCCTATCAGTACTCACGCTCCGACGGCCTGGCGCGTGATGTTCATCGTCTCGTCCTGCGGGTGGAGCTCGTCGTGGTCCACAAAGTCCTCCAGCAGCAACGCAAAGTCCTCTGTCTGCTTGTACACCGTGACGATGTGGGACTCGACAGCTAAAAGACCGCGATCCAGATTGTGGTCGACACCCATGACGCGGTAGGCGATCGAGTACCCGTTGGCTGCAAACGGCAGCGACGCGTCTGGGTCCACGAGCTGTTTCTTGCGGCCAAAGCACTCGTACGCAGGCACGTTGGTCGGCATCTCCCGCACAGCGACGCACACGCCACGCAGAGCCGCACCCAAGTCGTTGGTCTCCAATGCGAACACGCTGGTCGACGTCACGCCGTAGTCACTGCCGTGGCCAACGTGGTGTAGCACCTCCGACTGGATCCACGGAGTGTCCACCGACGGTCTCATAGGCTGGTCGTCTGCATCTTCGTCCGTCATGTTCATCCGCTGCGTCTCCCTGCACAGAATGTCCATCGCCGACTGGAACCGCGCCTCCTGAGCCAGCGTCGCGTACTCGCTCCACCGCATCGACCTCAGGCGTGGAAGCCGCGTGTAGCTGTGGAGATAGCGAGTGAGATCCACCACAGACGAAGCTGCTGACCGCATCGAGATGGCGGACCGAAGACCACGCAGGAACTTCGTTTGCGAGTGCACGGCGTCACGTAGCTGCTTGCACTCGTCCTCCACGCGTCGTCGCTTCAGTCTTTCGACGGTTGCGCTCTCCATGGCTGTGCGGATGTGGGGCTCTGGGATGTTACACTCAGACTGCAGCCGCTTGAGTGTGGTGGTGAGCTGGCTGACTTGAAGTCGCAGGCTTGTGAGCGTATGCTACAAGACAGTAATTGGTGTCGAATGGATCAGTCCCACATCTTCATACACTTTCTCAGTGGTGGGTGGTTAGATGAGCGTGAGCATTAGAGACCCACCTTAGCCTTGTCGGTACGTGTCATCGGCATCCGCTCACTGCCGAGTGGCTGCTGGTCAGTGGATCTGTTGACAAAGAGTGGCTCGAACGTGTCGGACTGATGGAATTGTTGCACCGCATCCGCCGGCGTTGACGCTGGCTCTTCACCGAGCAGCTCCGCTAGCAGCGCGTCCGCGTCCGTCTCGTTCGTCGCTTCGTCCAGCAGCTCACTCAGCAGCGCGTCGCTGTCCGCTATGGCGTCCCATTCACCGTCCACACGCGCGTCCGGAAGACTCATTTCGCGTGGTGTCTGATCAGATTGTGAGTCGTTCCGTCATTTGGCTCACGAGAAGCTATTCTACTGAATCAGTACATAAGTTGCCATTGAACGTTGCTACGGTTCCTCCTTCGCTACAGTCGCACCAACCTCGCACGCCTGGAGCTGGCTGATCGCCTGTGTGTACGCGTGGTGTTCCTGTGCGATAGATTCGTTTACGAGCCGGCGAAAGAGCAGAGCGTTGGCATTTAAAGTCGCGGAACTGAGCTGCTGGAAACGCCGTAAGACGCCGAACGGCGTGTGCTCGTGGAAGAGATAGTGACGCGTGCGCATGACGCGGCACACGGCTCGCTCCACGCCGTCGTCACAGATCTCCCTTCGCACCAGGCAGCTACACAAACCAACAAAGGGTCAGTCTACTAGAACATCCCTCCGGAGTCTCCGAGTCAGTCCTCACGCTCCGACGGCCTGGCGCGTGATGTTCGTGGCCTCGTCGTGCGGGTGGAGCTCGTCGTGGTCCACAAAGTCTTCCAGCAGCAGTGCAAAGTCCTCTGTCTGCTTGTATACTGTGACGTTGTGGGACTCGACAGCGAGAAGACCGCGATCCAGATTGTGGTCGACGCCCATGACACGATAGGCGATCGAATATCCATCTGTGGCAAAGGGCAGCGACACGTCCGGGTCCACGATTTGTTTCTTGCGGCCGAAGCACTCGTACGCAGGCACGTTGGTCGGTATCTCCCCCAAGGCGACGCACACGCCACGCAGAGCGACGCCCAAGTCGTTGGTCTCCAATGCGAAGACACTGGTCGACGTCACGCCGTGGTCACTGCCGTCGTCCGTGTGATACAGGACCTCCGACTGGATCCACGGCGTGTCCACCGACGGTCTCATGGGCTCATCCTCGGCGTCATCGTCCTTCACTTGCATCTTCTGCGTTTCCCTGCACAGAATGTCCATCGCTGACTGGAACCGCGCCTCCTGAGCCAGCGTCGCGTATTCACTCCATCGCATCGAGCGGATACGTGGCAACCGCGTGTAGCTGTGGAGATAGCGAGTGAGATCCATCACCGATGAGGCTGCCGGTGTAGAGATGGCGGACTTGAGACCACGAAGGAACTGCGTTTGCGAGTGCACGGCGTTGCGTAGTTGCCTGCACTCGTCCTCCACGCGTCGTCGCTTGAGTCTTTCTACGGTTGCGATCTCCATGGCTGTGCGGATGTGGGGCTCTGGGATGTTGCAGTCCGACTGCAGTCGCTTGAGTGTGGTCGTGAGCTGCCTGACTTCAAGGCGCAGGCTTGTGAGCGTATGCTACAATAATTATTGTCAAATGAATCAGTCCACATCAGCGTTGGGTCTTATTATTGGCGATGGCTGGATGAACGGGAGCGTGGGCTCACCTTAGCCTTGTCGGTGCGCGTCAAAGTTATCCTCTCGTTATTGCCCAGTGGCTGCTGGTCAGTGGTTCTGTTGACGGATATGTTGGGCTGATGGAGTTGTTGCGTCGCATCCAACGACGCAGGCTCTTCACCGAGCAGCTCCGCAAGCAGCGCGTCCGTGTCGTTCGTGGCTTCGTCCAGCAGCTCGCTCAGCAGCGCGTCGCTGTCCGCTATGGCGTCCCATTCATCCACAGGCGTCATGACGTCTTGAGTTGTTGAGCTGAGCCAGGAAGGTCTCAGCAACGAGACTTTTCTTGTGGAGTTGCCGTGGTTTTTGACCAATCAAAAAGCTACAGCTCGAGTTTACTGGCTTCTGATTGGGCACTGCTTTTCGCAACTCCATTATTGCATCATCGTCATCAGATCAGCAATAATGGAGACCGTGGCGTGGCCCGAGAGCGACAGCGCGCTGCTGGACGAGCTGCTGTCGTTCCTGGACGACCCACAGACCAGCGAGAGCCACGAAGCAACGCCTCAGTCTCACGAGCCACCGCCACAGCCTCAGAGCAATAAGAAGCCTCCGTCCAAAGCAGCCACCACAAGAGGCGAGTGGTCCCTCAAGGTACGCGCCTTCTACTAGTCCCATTGCATTCATCTTACTAGAAGTCTTCTGACGTCTGTGCATCACTCGTAACCACAGCGCAAGATCACGCAGGTGAAGCTCGAGGCCGAGCAGCTCACGCAGCAGCTCACGCAGCAGCTCACGCAGTTGCAGCACGCGGTCCGCAACACGCGAAGCCCCGCGATGCTCACGGCCCAGAGCGAGCGCTTCCGCCGCCGCCGCGCCGAAGCCGAACGCGAGACGCTGCGCGACGCCGTCTACAGACAGGCGCAGTTCATCCGCGGGCTCAAGTCCGTGTTCTCAGCGCCTCCGCAGTTCGCGTCAGGACTGAATCTCTGCCAGTATCTACACAACTACACCAAGTTGCCACGCGATCGACCGACGCGGTGGAGCGAGTACGCGGCGCTGGCGCAGGAGACGCGGCTGCGAGCGGCCATGGACATCCTGTGTCGAGAGACCGAGTCGCTAGAGTACGGTGGTGAGCTCGTGAGACCGTCGGTCCACTCGCCGTACATCCGCACGGAGCAGTTGACCGACTGCGGAGGCTTCGGCATGACCACGACGAGTGTATTTGCACTGGAAACCAGCGACTTGGGACTCGTGTTGCGAGGCGCGTGCGTGGCTGTGAGTGACATCGTCGCCAAGTGCCAGACCTACGAGTGTACGAGCAGGAAGAAGGAGATCGTGGACGCCGACGCACGGCTTCCGTCGACGGCGTCGGGCTCGAACGTGCTCTACCGCGTGCTGGGCGTCCACCACAAGAGCCGTCGAGACAGCGACGAGCTGTGCAGCGAGTCGAGACTCGTGACGTTCTACAAGCAGACACAGGACTTTGCCGTGATCGTGTGGGACTTCATAGATGACGATGAGTTGTATCCGGAAAGCGAGACCACCGACATCACACGACAAGCCGTCGGAGCGTACGTAGTACTACTACCCATGATAGAATGGTTCCTCGTGGACCCAATCAACTGACTTGTATGTGGATGCGTAGGTGTTTAATTCGACGCGAGCTGTGCGACGACGGCGTGGAGCGGCCAGTGTATCGCGCCATCAGCACGCGACGCTACCGCTTCCACGACCACGCGCCGCAGGAGGCGCTGCAGCGATTCCAGTATCGCTACTTGGCGGCCGACAAGATGAAGACCAACGAGTTGGCGTTCCGGAGGATCATCCTCGAGTCCATCGCCCACGAAGAAGCCGCGTACCTGCAAGCAGGTGGACATTTTCGACACACGACATAGATAAAAATCGGGACTCTATTGACAATTTTGCTCTAAATGCGAATTAAATCGAGTGGGAGAGCGACCACTTGGCTAGGCCTCCAACCTGCTCAGGGCCTGCATGTACGCGGCGTTTTCCTTCTCGACTTCTTTCGCGACGATGCCACAGAAGAGCTGCTCGTGGGCGCGCATCTCGTCCGTGGAAACCCGAAGGAAACGCTGCATGATTTCGCGTGGCGCGCCACTGTGGTAACGGTAGTAACGCGTGTGGATGGTGCGGACCACGGTGCGTCGGCTGCCGTCGGCACACAACTCGTTGCTGATCAGACATCTACACAAGCAACACACAGTATCAGCCTCGGTACTGAGTTGGTAGGAATACTGCAAACACAGAACTTACGCTCCGACGGCCTCGCGTGTGATGTCCACGGCTTCGTCTCCCGGGTGGAGCTCGTCGTCGTCGACGTAGTCCCACAGCACGACCACGCAGTCGTCGGTCTGTTTGTACAGCGTGAGGATCCGCGACTCGATGGACAGCTCGTAGCTGTCGTCGCGGCTCTTGTGGCGCGATTCCAGTACGCGGTAGAGGATATTGGAGCCCGACGCCGACGAGTCCGGGTCCACGATGAGCCGCTTCGTGCTCGTGCACTGGTAGAACGTACACGTCGTCACGATATCACTCACCGCCACGCACACGCCTCGCAGGACTGAGCTCAGATCGCTGGTATCCAGCGAGTAGACGCTGGTCGTCGTGATGCCAAAGCCGGCATTGTCGATCAACGGCTCCGTCTGGATGTACGGGGTCTTCGCATTGACCTCACAGCCCATGAGCGAGTCCGTTTCACGCCTCAGAATCCCTAGTGCCGACTGCAGACGCGTCTCCTGCGCCAGCGCCGCGTACTCGCTCCATCGCATGGGCCGGTCGCGTGGAAGCCGCGTGTAGCTGTGCAAGTAGCGACAGAGGTTGAGTCCGGACGACGCGCTCGGTGGCGACACGGCGCAGACGGCTCGCAGGCCGCGGATGAACTTGGTTTGAGTATACACTGCGTCGCGTAGCTGCTGGCACTCGCGCTCAGCACGGCGCCGCTTGAAGCGCTCGCTCTGCGCGAGCTCCATGGCCTCACTGCGCGTGTTGCTGGTGGCCTGCTGCACGCGCAGGAGGTCCTGCGTGAGCTGCTGGGCCTCGGTCTTCAGCTGATCGATCGCACGCTGTCATTGATGCAGTAGAAACATCAATACACATCCCAGTATCAATTGACAGGTTTGATCATCTCCATTGAATACCTTGACGGGGCATCCGTTCTTGCCGCCTGTCCGGCGTCTTCTCGCTGGGTGAGTGATGGTCTCGTCGCTTGTTTGATTGATGGACACGAGGTCTTGAGTGATGTTGTCGATGGCATCTGCATCTTCAGGAGCTTCTTCCAGGAACGACAGCAGATCATCCAGCAACGCGCTGTCCTGCGCGGCCCACGGCGACGCCGCCGCCATTCCCCACCGAAGCGGTGGCGCGATTTTCGGTTGAGCAGCCTGAGAAGCCCCGTGAGACCAGTTGGCATGGAACATCAGAGCAGCGGATTGGTTGAAAATATAATCGTATGCTCTATAATCAGCCAATAGAATAGTATTATGGTGATCTGGACGTCTTTCATTGGTTGATACTCGCATTTCTCCTGAACACGTGAACTTTCCTCTTGCGCTGTTGACGCAAAGTGCCATCACATCAGATTCAGCGAGTGATTGATTGATCTTTTGAACGGACGCCACACCACAATGAAAATGGACGTTGGGACGGCGTGGACGCCGAGCGACAGCGCGCTGCTGGACGATCTGCTATCGTTCCTGGACGACCCGCAGTCGACGGCCGACGACGCCACGTCGGTCGGATCCCCCAGCGACTCCTGCAGCGGCCACTCGCCGCCACCGCCCGCCAGTCCGCACCCATCGTCCTGACTGATCATGACGCAACCGCCACTGCACTCCAGTAGCAAGGGCGCCAGCTCCGTCAAGGTGAGGCTTCATTAACCGCTAGTAGCCTCTGTCAGTATCCTGGCTGATTGTCTGGGTGGCTACTATAGCGGACGCTGGACCAACTGCGTGTGGAGGCGCATCTGCTGACTGAAGAGCTCGAGCGACTGCGCCGCGGGGGCTACGCGACGCTGAACACAGCGATGGAGACGGCGCAGAACGAGCGTATTAAGCGCCGCAGAGCCGAGCGCGAGTGTCAGCAGCTACGCGACGCTGTGTACACGCAGACGCGGTTCATCCGCGGCCTGCGGTCCGTGTTTTCCACGCCGCCGTCGTTTGCCTCCGGACTCAATCTCTGCCACCACCTCCACAACTACACAAGATTACCCAGCGACCGCTCGTCACGCTGGAACGAGTACGCTACGATGGCCCAGGAGACGCGGCTACGCTCGGCGATGGACATCTTGTGCCGCGAGACCGAGTCACTGACGTGCTCGGACAATGAAGACGCCTGCAGACTCTCTATGGCTTCTCCGTTGATCCAGACGGAGCTGCTGACCGACGAAGCTGGCTTTGGCGTGACGACCACGAGCGTCTACGCGCTGGAGACGACGGATCTGAGTGCCGTGCTGCGTGGCGCGTGTGTGGCTGTGCGGGATATCGTGTCCAAGTGCCAGTCGTACAAGTGCACCAACATGAAGAAACACATCGTGGACCCGGACTCGTCGTCGTCGTTCGGCTCCAATATTCTGTACCGCGTCGTGGGCGTCCACCACCAGAGCCGTCTGGACAGTGACGAGTTGTCCATCGAGTCTCGCATCGTGACGCTGTACAAGCAGACGGACGACTACGCCGTCGTGCTGTGGGACTACGTGGACGACGACGAGCTCCACCCGGAAGGAGAGGCCACCGACATCACTCGCCAGGCCATCGGAGCGTGAGTGGAAAGCATCACTGATGTTGGGAAGCGTGGTGACTGATGGACTGACTGATTGATGTTTGTTGTAGGTGTCTAATCCGACGTGAGATGTGCCCTGACGGCGTGGAACGCACGATGTACCGAGCCCTCAGCACACGACGCTACCGCTTCCACGAGCACGCGCCTGAGCAGACGCTGAAGCGGTTCAAGCACCTCACAGCCTCGACGATGGAGGCCAACGAACTCATCTTCCGAGGGATCATGCTCGAGTCGATCGCCAAGGAAGAGGCGGCGTACGCCCACGCAGTCGGACGTCTGAGCAGCGGAACGCAAGCGCATTTCAATGAGCTCGGCGTCTTCAGCAAGGGGACAATGTAGGCGTTTGTGACATCGATAAAGTCAGTAAAGTGAAACTATTTGGATGCTTTTGATTGGCTAAAATCACGTTTATCAGAATTTTAGGGCTGCCATCTCGTCATAATCGACGCAAACACGGCCAAAATGGCGACGCCTTCGTCTACGGCGACAGCGGCTTCTGCTGTGGCGTTGTCTGCTGCTGCGTGGGACGCGACGCTGCTGGATGAGCTGCTGAGTGATCTACCTAACGAGACGGACGCGCTGCTGACGGATCTGCTGAATGACGAGCCCACTGGCGACGCGTTTGGGTCTCAGTTATCAGTTTCAGAAGAGGAGCTCAGTCCACTGCCGTCTCCGCTGGCTGACGAGTCCACAGCGAATGCCACGCCAGCTGAACCAGTACTACAACGACTGCATTCGACGATGATGTTTGCCAGTTCGTACGACAAGACCAAGGTGAGCTCCTCGTGAAATGAATGGGTACACTCTGTCTCAGTCGAATTGCTGACGGTCTCCGCTCTTGTAGCACACGCTCCACTGCCTACGCCACGAAGTGAGCCACCTCACCAATACACTCAAGCGGCTGCAGTCAGAGTGCAACATCCCAGAGCCCCACGTTCGCGTAGCCATGGAAGCAGCCACCGCCGAGCGACTCAAGCGCCGACGCGTGGAGGACGAGTGCAGGCAGCTACGCGAGGCCGTGTACGCGCAGACGCAGTTCCTTCGCGGTCTACGGTCTGTGTTTTCAACTCCACTAGCGCTGTCCGCCATAGATCTCACTCACTATCTACACAACTACACGCGGCTGCCGCGTGACCGATCGACGCGGTGGAACGAGTACGCGGCGCTGGCGCAGGAGGCGCGTCTGCAGTCGGCCATGGACTTGTTGTGTCGTGAGACAAGAGCCATGGCGTTGAGCGACGGAGACACTTCATTTTCGCCACGTACGGAGGCGTCTCCTTCTCTGGACCCTCGCTTCACGCAGACGCAGTTGATGAAACACGACGACGGCTTCGGCTTGACCTCCACAAGCGTCTACGCACTAGAGACCAACGACCTCAGCGCAGCACTGCGTGGCGTGTGCGTCGCGGCTCGCGATATCATGAACAAAAGCCGCTTCTACGAGTGTACGAGCCTCAAGCGGCGGTTCGTGGACCCGGACGCTCTGCCGGGGTCGTCCTCGTACTCGAACGTCCACTTCCAGATCACGGGCGTCGACCAAAGTGAGTCTGTGGATGATGACGAGCTGTCGCTCGAGTCTCGCGTCGTCACAATGTACAAGCAGACGGACGAGTACGCAGTGGTGTTTTGGGACTTTGTGGACGACGACGAGCTGCATCCCGAGCGAGAGACCACGGACGTGACGCGCCAGGCCGTCGGAGCGTAAGCCAGCCGTCTTGCTGTGGGCAATGAGACCACTAGGATCATTGTAACTGACTGGCGTTATGTGTGTGTAGGTGTCTCATCCGCCACGAGATCTGTGAGGACGGTGTGGAGCGTGCTGTGTGCAGGGCGATGCGAACTCGACGGTACCGGTTCCACGCTCACACGTCGCAGGAAGTGCTCACGCGGTTTGAAAGCGTGGTCACCAAGATGATGAAAGTGAGCGACTTGGTGTTTAGAGGCATCGCGCTCGACTCGATCGCGAAGGAAGAAGCAGCGTACGCACAGGCCGTCGCAACGCTCCATCCTGCGACGTCCTGCTGATCCAAGGTAGTGACATCGAGGCGTTGTCAGTAAAGTGAAGTATTTGAACCGTTTTGATTGGCCAAAATGGCCGAAGCACCGGAAATTAATCCGACTCCGTCGTCATTTCGAGACACGCGCGGCGAATATGACGACGTCTCCGTCCACGCGGCCTCTTCCTGCGGCTTCTGCTGCTGCGTGGGACGCGCTGGTGCTGGATGAGCTCCTGGACGAAGCCACGAACGAGACGGACGCGTTGCTACAGGAGCTGCTGCGTGAGAAGCCGCCTCGCGTCGCGTGTGAGTCGCAGCGGTCGGAGGACGAGCCTCGTCCTACTGTAGCAGCACGCGAAGCACTAGCACAGGTGACTGCGGTTGCCCTCACGGCGTCACGAATACCGAAGGCGTTGACGGATCAATCCACGCCAAGGGCGACTCCTCTGTATCACAACAAGGCAAAGGTGAGCTCCTCATCATTGGCACGGTCTCAGTTATTGGTCCGAGTCGAACTGACTATGACTGTTAAAACGCCAGCAAACAATCGCCACTCTGCAAGTGGAAGTGAGCCAGCTCACCAGTGAGCTCAAGCGGCTACGGAACGAGTCGACTTCGGCCTTGCAGCCTTTCGCGCGCAATGCCAAAGAGACGGCGATGGTCGAACGACTGAAGCGCCGTCGCGTGGAGGAAGAGTGCAGACAGCTGCGAGCTGCTGTCTACGCGCACACGCAGTTTATTCGTGGGCTGAGATCCGTATTCACAACTCCACTGGCACTGTCAGCTATGGATCTGAGCCATTTCTTACACAACTACACGCGGCTGCCGCGTGATCGGTCGACGCGGTGGAACGAGTACAAGGCGCTGGCCCACGAGACGCGATTCCAGTCGGCGATGGACTTGCTGTGTAAGGAGACCAAGACGATGAGACTGTCGGATGAGCAAGTCGACTGCGTGCCGTCGCTGGAGCTTCCGTTCATCCAGACGGAGATGATGAAGCACGACGACGGCTTCAGCATGACGTCCACGAACGTGTACGCGCTGGCGACCGACGACCTGAGCGCTGCGCTGCGAGGCGTGTGCGTGGCGGTGCGTGAGATCGTCGCGAGGAGCCACGCGTACGAGTGCACGAGCCGCAAGAAGCAGATCGTGGATCCGGATGCGGCGCCTCCGTCCACAACTGGATCCAGTATCGTGTATCGCGTCATGGGCGTCGACCACAAGAACCCTCTCGACGGAGACGAGCTCACGATCGAATCGCGTAACGTCACGCTGTATAAGCAAGCGAACGACTTTGCTGTGCTGCTGGAGGACTTTGTCGACGACGACGAGCTCCACCCTCAGGACGAGACCACGAGTATCACCCGCCAGGTCGTCGGAGCGTGAGTGGCTGTCTTCTCACTGGCATGTATGATGCTGCATGGACTAATACTGACTATTGGATACTGGTGTGGTCGTCGTAGCTACCTGCTTCGCCGTGAGCTGTGCAGCGACGGCTTGCAGCACACTGTCTTCCGCGGACTACGAACGCGTCGCTACCGCTTCCACGAGCACACGCCGCCCGCCATTTTGCATCGCTACCAGCAGCTCATCGACAGGACCATGAAGGACAACGACCTGCTCTTCCGCCAGATCATCCAGGACTCAATCGCCCATGAGGAGCGCGCTTTTGCTCAGGCACTTGACAAACTCAAGGCAATCAAATAGCATTGCGTTGGGCAATGGCGCCTGTCTCACCTTGAGGCGAGAATACTCGCTTGTGATTGGCTGATTTCATGATCTGACTCAAAGAGCGCTTCTTCACTGTGAGGCACCAGTCCACAATTGAGAACGACCACGTTGCAATGCCTGACGCGGACACATGGGACGCCATGGGCGGCGGCGATGACGCGCTGCTCGTGGATCTGCTGGATGAAGTGGCGAACGACACGGACGCGCTGCTAGCGGAGCTGCTGGGCGAAGAGACCACGACCAGCTACGAAGAGTTAGCGGAGACCGTGCCATCCCCCCTTTCCTTACCATCACCTACGGACGAGACGCCGTCCGACAGCTCCACAGAACCCACTGGCCGTCAGCCGAAGACTCGTCGAGTCGTCCGCAAGGCCAAGGTATGTTTTAATCATTTGAAGAAGTGCGCAGCCATGGAATACTTAACTGAGACTTTGTTTTACCATAATTAAAATTCCGTAGCACACACTCGACGGCTTGCGCCATGAAGTGAGCCATCTCACGAGCGAGCTCAAGCGACTGCGATCCGAGTGCAGCATCCCAGAGCCCCACGTGCGCTCAGCGATGGAGGCAGCGACTGTAGAAAGACTGAAGCGTCGACGCGTGGAGGACGAGTGCAGGCAGCTACGCGAGGCCGTGTACGCGCAGTCGCAGTTCATTCGAGGTCTGCGGTCCGTGTTTTCCACTCCACTCGCGCTGTCAGCAGTGGATTTGAGCCACTTCTTACACAGCTACACGCGGCTTCCACGTGATCAGACGACGCGGTGGAACGAATACGCTGCGTTGGCTCAGGACGCGCGGCTGCAGTCGGC